>OZ018401.1:22348869-22381637 GCA_963969585.1 Drosophila helvetica | reverse complement strand
AATCTGTGGCATGCACAATTTTAAAGATACGAGAAAACTAAAAACGCAGAATCGTAGAGAATGACAATATCTATCAGAGTGTTGAATCTGGATCAGATCGACTCATAAATATAGCCACAATGAAGAAAACAATTTCGAAATGCATCGTTCCCTCTCGCTCTCTCTCACACACAGGGGTAGGCGCTATGCCTGATCGAATTTTTTGACGCCTAGTTCTCAGAGACTATAAGAGCTAGAACCACCAAACTTTCTATCCAAGCTCCTGTGATATCAAACCGAGACGAGTTTGTTTTAAAATTTGGCCACGCCCCCTTCCGCCCCCACAAAAGATGAAAATCTACAATTTTGAAGATACGGGAAAACCAAAAACGCAGAATCATAGAAAATTACTATATCTATCAGAGTATTGAATTTGGATCAGATCGGATCATAAATATAGTCAGAAGGAACAAATGAAATTTCAGTGGCCTCCCAAGCGCAGACTGATTCCCTCTCTCTCTCGCACACAGCCGTGTATGTATATGTAGGAAGTAGATAAAAACATGTAGAAATGGCAGATGTAAAAAATTTATGTTAACCAATATGGAAACATCTAATAGATCAAAATCTCCGAAAAGGTTCGACTTAAATTGTTTTTTTTTGGCTAAAATTTAATATTTTCCTTTTGCGAACATGTAATAAATTACAAGAAGCTCACATACATATATACTGACTGAGTACCGGGTATACAGTAGAGCCGCGGCGCAGACGCGGCTCATAACGTTCCCCCTCGTTTTTTGTATTTTTATGAAAAACAATACCCATTAAATTAAACCTAGTATTTACGATTACTTGTACACCCGAAGAAAGAATTATCAATATTATTATTTTTATTCCTCACTGATGACACGCTCCATAGTATTTAAACTGAAAGGTGGGTACTGCCTGGCCCTGCCGCTGGCGGACACTGGAACATCGAAGCTGATTGTGGTACTCGCAAGGCGTGGCATAGGTCACCAGCTGATGGTTCCGCAGGGCACAGACGGGACGGTAGTAGCGCGGGCAGCTGTACTCGCAGCTATCCTCATACTCATCCACGGCGTTTTCGGCAGCTTTCAACAGCAGCAGCTGCTCTTCATCGTCATCGTAATTCCCCTCCACGCCAGCGTCTTGCTCTAGCGAATAATCATCATATCCATCGTTACCGTTATCCATCCATTCCTCCTCCACTGATGTGTGTCTGGCTTGGACCACTCTGCCCAAGGATAAGGGTTGCTGGGCGATCACAAAGAGAACTGACAACAATAAAATGAAGCGCATGTCTGCCTGCGTGTGCTTTTTGTGCGTGCGTGCGTGCGTCACTCGGCTACAGACTACAGACTATAGACTGGCTGGCTTCCTGGCGTCTTTCCTAGTCTTAAACGCTTCTTAAACCCAACAAACCCATTTGGCTGTAGCTCCCCACAGCTGTGCAAATAGTTGGAAACTATGGCAAGTTCGTGATAAAGCTGCTGAAGACTGAATTTTTATTCAGAACATGAATATTCAATATATCAAGGTCAGAGGCAACCTGTTCGCCGTCTTAGATTGCAACTGGAATAGACCCGAAGGAGAACGAACGTTTTGGTTCCATAGAACTCGTGGAATGTATTTGCAGACAGAGATCTCAGAGCTCGTATTAAAAATAAAAAAATACTAAAAGATAATAATAATTCAAATATGCAGCGTGTGCGTGCGCGTGCGTGTGTGCGTGTGCGTGTGCGTGGGAGCGTATCTATATCTCATCCATGTAGCCATGTTCGTAGGCGTGACGCACTACCTTGAAGATCTCAAGGTTGGCCACGTCACCGCCGATTTCAAGCGACAGCTGATAGAAGGCCGGACTATGCATGTCCGTCTCAAAGAGCCTGGAGAGCTCCGCACAGTCCGTTTCATCGCTTAGCAACCAGGGCAGGAAATGCATGACGACCATTGCTCCATAGAAGGCGTACCGCTTGAAGTGAGCCTCGAAGCGCTCAAAGCTATGCGGAGAAGAGAGAATTAGTGCCAGTGCCAATGCCAAATGCCAACAAATTTTAAATATATGGCTGTTATAGGCATTAAGAACAGCCTCTGTTGTATCTATCTATGTGCTCCAACACACCCACCTGTAGTCGGCCAGCAGCTGCTGCACCCGCTCCTCGGAGAGCTCATCCTGGTTTCGCTGCAGCACCAGCTCCAGCATTTCGATCATTTTCGTGTGGTACTTCTTCAGGAGATCGGCAAAAATTTCGTCACGCTCGCCGGGGGGAGTGTTCATGTACATGAAGAAGCTGAGATCGATGGCCGTGGTGCTGAAGCGCAGCTCCTGAAAATCGATGGCCTTGATGTTGTCTACCGTGCCAGCGGCGTCATTGTGGAAGAGCACATTGTTCCGGTTGTAGTCGCCGTGCAGGAACGTGCAGAAGTGTCTGTCCGGTTGTGACTCATCGATGGACGAGGTACGTATGCGCTCCATCAGCTGCGCCGGGTGGGCAAAGTACTTCTCGCGCAGTCGTTCTAGAGCTGCTGCAAAGCCCTCGTCTTGCTCCTGCAGCAACAGCTGCTTCTTTTGGCGATCGTAGAAGCCATAGAAACGGTCAAAGGCTACGCGATAGAGCACTTCAAAGATGCCCTTGCCTGTGCCGCTAACAAATGGCATTGGCACTACACCAGAACGCAGGCGCGCGTACACTTGCGGCTGAAGGATGCGCGTGGCATAGCCGAGGGCATGGAAGGGGCCCACCAGGCCAACCATGGCCTCCAGTTGATCACGGCGCAGGACGAGGCGAGGGCCCAGCTCATAGCCGTCACCCTTGAGGTGCTTTAGAGCCAGCACTGACTCGCAACTGTTGCTCAGACCTGGCAATGCAGAATGATTCAATCACACAGCATGCCCCACAATATGCCCGGCCTTACCATCGATCTGTCCGTATCGGGCGGCATAGGAACGCGGCACCCAGCCGGTCACCACATCGCTGTTGAGATGGCTGCTGCGCAACAGATGCTCATAGGCGGGCAGGATCTCGGCGTACGCGTATACTTCGTTGGCGAACTGAATGTACGAGTTGCTCGATTCCCGGAAGTGTTCCGTTCCTTTCATGAACTTGACCAGAACTACCTCCTTCTGCTTTCTATCGGCTATTTCCAGGTCCAGCTGCACGGTGTATAGGGCGGACATGAAGCCGTCCAGTCCATTGGAGGGCTCCACGCTGTGCGACACCAAGGACGCAGCCGATCCGAAGTACTTGAAGATGTCGTACACCAAGTACCGCTCAATGTAGTCCAATTGCTGTTGAGTGGTTGACATTTTGTCCTTCTGCAATTGAAAAAGTTCAATGTACTTCTCTTTTCTTTCGCTGTCAGTTTTTTAACCCCTGTCTCTTTCTCCCGCTCTTACGTTGTTAGTACGATGATGGCGATCAGAAGGCGACTGTTGGAGCTAATTGGGGCGCTGGTTTTATATGCGTGTATACGACAGAGAGACGTGCGTATGTAGCAATTGCTGATGACGATCTTAATGGAATTCAATCAAGGTACACGTATCCCTGTCGCTCCACGGATCACAAAAACTATTTGGACTGTTTGAAAATCACAGCTGAGTGTGAACGGACTATCGCCTATCGTTTGTCTGCTATAGTGGCCAGGGCTGCCTGTTTTGTCCATTTTAATGAAAATACGGAATACAAAACTGAACAGGCGCCCAGTTTTTTGTTGCTGGAATAACCGATTTCCAAGTAATTCTTGTCATATTAGGGGGTGTATTCAGAACTGCCGAGACGCTAGATGAGGCGTGACTGGCGTGACTAAAAAATACTTGTGACAGTATCAAGTGAGCACTGAACTCCCAGCCCTGGTGTGCACATAACAATAACACTGTCAGCCGCTTGCAGATTGCAGATTGTAATCTTTTGTAATTTTATCGGTTGTTAAAAATCTTGAGTAACACAATGGGTAAGTCGTGTAGGTTGCCCGGGGGCGGACATTACCCGAACCGATCGGTCAGCTCTTGTTGCCGACAGCGGCCAGCTCCTGTAATAATGCCCTGCGCTACCCCAATCAGAAGCAAAGCCGCTCTAAGATTTTGTTTTTATTTAAAAAATGTTAAATTACAAAAAGTTTGTATCACAATTAGTATTATTTTTGTTTCATCCATTTTCGCTGTTGCTGTGGTTTAATAGAAAAGTTGTAAATTCAATGGATCGAGCGCGATCGATCGTGTGATGGAAACCGTGGGGAAATCGGGGAATGCAAAGGTGCCTGCGTCTTCGACCGGCCATCCAGCCATCCAGCCGCCCAGCCCCCCAGCAGCCCAGCGTGATTCAGTGGGCATGACGTCGCTTGCCTGTGATTGGGGAAGCGGTTACAGGGACGAAAGGGAATTATTGAAGCGAAATCAGGATCAAAGGGATCCAATGCTGATACTCACGACCATTACAGTGGCGTCCGTAGAAGCCGGGATGGCACTTGCACTTCTTGTTCGTTATGCAGGTACCGTTGCGGCACTTGCAGATGGACCGTTGCTTGCGTCCTATCTCGCAGTGCATGCCGCTCAGTCCGGTCGTGCAGCGGCACATGTTGTTGCCGATGCAGCGGCCTCCGTTCTGGCAGGGAATCACACATTTGGCTGCAGCACAGGGCAGCACAGAAAGGATAGAACAGACAGTTACACGACACATTGCACAGAGGATATCTTCTACTCACAGTACTCGCAGTGCAGGCCATAGTATCCCTTGGAGCACTGGCATTTGTCCTTCTGTATGCACTTGCCGCCATTCAAGCATTTCTCCTTGCAAATACCTGGAGAGAAAGGAGCAAAAAGAGTGTGTCCATCATGATTAGCACATTATTTTAGTCTTCTTCTTTTTTTTTTAGCTCCAATGCTGAGAAGCGTACTCTTTTGGCCAGAAACCAGGCTACTGACCGTGCGATTCCTCAGCAACCTAAACACAGCATCATCGGGATCTGAAGCTGGAGCTGGCAGCCCCCTGCGTCCACGTGCCAATGCCCTGACCGATGAGATAATACGCGTTGATCATGCCGGGGAATTGGGCGCCGATCGTATCTACGCCGGCCAAATGGCTATACTGGGTAACGGGCCCATGGGCAAGACAATTGGTCATATGTGGGAGCAGGAGAAGTGCCATCGTGCCCAATTCGAGCAGCTCATCCAGCAGCATCGAGTCCGTCCCACAGTCATGACGCCCATCTGGAATGTGGCCGGGTTTGTTCTGGGCGCCGGTACCGCTTTAATGGGCGAGAAGGCGGCAATGGCCTGCACCGTGGCAGTGGAGACAGTGATTGTGGAGCACTACAACGATCAGCTGCGTCAGATTATGGAATCACCAAATCCCGACAAGGTAGGGTCTCGGTATCATTGTGGTACACGTATGTGGACTGAATCGATGTTGAATTATCTGCAGGAACTGCTGGAGACAATCACTAAGTTTCGGGACGAGGAGCAGGAGCACCACGACACCGGCATCGACTGCGGGGCGGAGCAAGCGCCCTTCTATAAGGCAATGACCGAGGTCATCAAGTTCGGCTGCAAGACGGCTATTGCCATATCGAAGAAGATCTAGATATACGTTTTCCTCTTTTTGTAAATACTGTGCTCAGAATTAGGACCCAAAGTTATCGTGTCTGTCTACCCTGTCAACGGCCCCTCGTCCCACGCCCCATGCTAATCATTAAAGATAGACTTAATCGTTAAACTGTTAAGCTGTGTAGTGTACTCACCGCCTTCGCACTGGGTGCCCTGGTAGCCCTCCGGACAGGTGCAGACGGACGGCGCTGTGCAGTTGCCACCGTTGAGGCATTGCGGGAAACAGAAGGCCGTCTCGCAGTACATACCAGTGTAGCCCACATGGCACTTGCAGATGTGATGCTCGTTGCAGTAGCCATTCTTGCCGCACTTCAAACTGCATTCTGGATCGGGAGCTTAAGTTTTTTTAGTTTAGTTACATCCTTCACATTACAACACTCAATAACATTCAACGAAAATCGCTGCGACTGCGAGCTAGTCTCTCAAATTAAATAGAGCGGCATTTAAACAGCAGCCCCACGAAAAAAGGACGAAGTAGCATACGACAATCAGGAGAGAAGGATGGATACGATATATGAACGATATACAATAACGGTTCGAACGAACCTTTCAAGATGTGAATCCCATTCGAATTAGAATTAGAATTTTAAGAAAAGAGACTTGATACATAAGGAAGGATTTGTATAGAAATGTGTGCTAAGTACGCTTCATTGCTAGCGTATTCCGGCCCCTAGAGTATATATGTACATATATCTATAGTATCTGTTTGTGATATTGATCATCATCTATCCGTCATATCTGTTCGTCTGTAAGGCTACTTCTATGGTCACCTCCTGAGAACAAGCTTAGACATAGACTTAAGTTTGTTATAGTAGAAAGTATATGGTAGTGTGGAGTTGCTTTGTTGCGTAGGCGAAAGATATTACAATGGGTAGAATGTACAGAGAATGAAGAACAGAGAGAATGGCATTGAAAGGAAATGTGATGTGATGTGATGTGGTGGCATGCATGGCTCAATGATAGATGGATGGATTGTATGCACTCGTATGCGATGCGTGTGATGCATGCCAAAAGTCTATGATTTATATTTTAGAAACTACAATTACACTAGATAAAAGCATTTTGGTTGATATATCATATACACTACCTTGCAAAGTTGTTAGTGAAGTAGGGTTGGAAGCGTCTATATCATACACACCTCTATGGGCGCATTCCTTTTTGAAGTTGAGGCGAATAGGTGTGCCTGAGAGCGGCTTGTTGTTGCGCGTCTGGATCTTGAGGCCCACATTGAAGGAGGCGGTGCCGGAGCTGTTGCCAGTGCAGGGCAGGAATATGCTAAAATCTAGCTTGGAGTGAGGTTCATTTGCCGAATCGGATCGGTTTGCATGGCCTCGATGGTCTCGAGACGTGAGAGGTGAGACATGAATGACTTACTTTTCTGCTCCTGTGGTATCCGTCCGCTCTTGCGGATCGACAGCGTTGGCGCCTTCAAGATGCTGTCGTCCATCGTCTGCAGCCGATCAAAGTCATAGAAGTACTTGCGTCTGCCCGATTTCCATGTGAAATTCACGTAGTTCACCTCAGACGGTATCACCAGGAAGTTGTACAGGGTCGTGTCCCTCAGGTCGTTCGTCACCAGGCTGTTGTGTATGGCATAGATGCGATCCGAGTAGCCCTGCGGAAAGTAAAGAGCTGCAAAGGCCAGAGGGGCAGAAGGGCAGGGATTCATGGATCCATGAGCATGGGGTTTCAGACGGATATTTGCAGAGGCCTGCTCACCGCTCAGCATTTTCAGCTGCTGCTCATTGATCCACAGCGAGATGCCGTTCTCCTCCATCCGGTTGTGGCGATTGTTGCCATTCCCATTCCCATTGCCGTTGCCGCCCTGCTGTTTCTTCCTTTGGCCCCGGCGCGGTCCATGGCCAATGCTGGCCTCGTTCTCCGTGAAGCTGTCGATGCCGTCACTGGTACTGCTGCCGTGGTTCTCCTCCGAACTCGATGAGTCTGCCCTTCTGTTGCTGTTGTTGTTGTTGCTATTGCGATTGTGATGCTGCCGACACTCGAGTTGTCCGATGCAGAGCAAGGTGTGGACAATCAGCACCAGATAGAACCACTTGACCAGGCACCCAAAGCTCTGTTGTGTCATATTTCCCTCCTCTATGCGAGAGCCAATGAAAACAAACAAGCGGGAATAAATAAGAGAGATGAGATGGATAAGAGCTATGGCTTTCCGTTCCCCATTCAGACACTGCCATCTCCGATACCCATCCATTCCGGGCATCCATGCATTGTGTTTATTTATCTTTTGCCTTATTTACAGACCCAAACCCAAACCCAGACCCTCCAGCGATCTATTTGCGCTTCGGATTCGCTACTTTGGCTCGGTCAGCAGATTTCTATTTATGGATGGGGCAAGAGTTTCGGTTTCATGCTCTACTCACAAGAACTATTATTAGGATCATTCAGATCCATGAATTATGATTAGTATGCTATATATGTAGTTTAGTTAGAATGATTAGGATTATGATTTGTTGTCTTCAAATCCTGGCTAGACATGGCTATATTTACGCGGTTATTGATGCTGATCAAGAATATATGTAGAGTCGAATGCGAATATTTAAAATCATAGGTAGATTTCTATCTGTATTTCATTAGCATCATAACTATAGGGATTCTAGCGTTAAGGATTCCCCATGAGTATAATAAATAGGTACGAATATTGAAATATCCTTTTATATTATAGTAAGGATTAATGTCACTAATTTCTCACACTATACATATATACTATACTATACTATACTATACTATACTCCAGCTCCAGACTTTATATACCGGAGAGGAGAGGAGAGGAGAAGAGAAGAGAGGGTGAGAGAGCAAGTACAAAGTGGTTAGCACTTTGGCCAACTTTGGTGTGAAGTTACCCAAGTCAACGACGAGGCCCCTCAGACAGAAGGCCAGACGATGCAACCCAACCGAGCAGCGAGCGGACAGAAGGACGGACGGAGTGAAGGAGGAGGAATAAACGGACAGCGGACCGTACAGGACCGGACCAAACGATCGATCGAGCAGCCACTAATCGTTGTCTGCCCATCACGTATGGCTAAGGATGGGGCTGGGAATAGGGATGAGGTTGGGACTGAGGATGAGGACGAAGCTGTGGTTGGCAAATCAAAGAGAGAGAAAGAGAGAAACGATGATGGGCAAGAAACAAGTTAAGCTGTCTTAATAAGATCAAACATGGCGATTATGGGGATTTACTTGGAGATAATGACATCTGGCCTTAGCTCCCAAAAGGCTCTACACACAGAATGGGGAATGGAGGGTGGATAAGTCTGCAGAGAGTACTCCCTGGGAGATGACTTTATTAAGTGAACTAATTGTTATTTCCCAGACCCAAGACGGCTCACCCACGTAAATGAATTTCTGGGTAACGTAACCCTTGGCCTCGTCTTGGAGTAGACGTGGACTCATTAAGGGATTGTAGACGGAAATGCTTGGCACATATGTACATAATCGCGCAAGTACAACGCAATATACGATTATTGTGTGACACAACGTGAACGACACACGACAGCGATCAAGACCTGAATTGGGTTCGGGAACCGGCGCTGGGGCCTGGGGCCATAGCTCCAATTCCATAAATTTCCCTCATATGTTTTGAAATTATTTATTTATTTTTCTTACTAATTAAAGCTCGAATGATAAGGGGCCCGGCGAACCGGCGCTCTGGCTGTGCACGAGATCATAGATAGACCGGCACATGATCAATCGGAATCCAAATCGGAATCAAATCTCCATACATATAATCGAAATCATAATGTGATTGGGAATGGAATGGGAAATAAAATCGTAATGGGAATTCATGCTATGCATTGAGAGACGATTGGACTGGATTGATAGATTGATGGCAAGGATATTTCGCACGTCCTATGCATCGGCATTGGATGTCTTTGGGCTCCATCCAAGTGAAAGGGAAATCGTACGGCAATATGTTCATATGTACTTATGTAAGTACGCCTTGAAAGTAACGGTTCTCTATATATGTACACATATGTATGTACATGCATACAACGAGTATGCAGGCATTTGTATGTACATATTTATGTATATATGTATCATGTCGGCGTAGCTGCAGCAGATGCAGGTGCGGGGAAGACTATTATCAAAGCCCATATCTGGTATCTGGTCGATGGAATGAAGATCTAAAGATCTTCATCTCCCATGGGACGATGTTTTGTCGTCAACGATGTAATTACTTCAGGCCAAGGGGGAGCCCACAGAGGCAGTCGGTTCGGGTCGGGTCGGACAACAAGACAAAAAGGGACACCGATTAACATTTTAGCGTGAAAGCAACAAAAACAAAAGACACCAACAGAAAAGCAGCCGACCCAGCGGCAGCGACAGCAGTAGCCAAGTTAGTGGCCAAGGTATATCAGGTGAAAGGCGAGGTACCCTTAGAGCAGAAAAAACAATTTTGCTCGAACTTGTCATGAAAGATATCATGCTATGCTATGTTCTAATGTTAGTCCTTGGACTCTACTTATCGTCATTCCACTTAATGACCTATTTGATTACAATTTCAGAATAAATTATCTTGTGTGTGTGTGTGTGAGAGAGAGAGAGAGGGAGTAAGCGCGTGTAAATGCATATCTTTATTCTCGATGTAATAATCTGATCCAGATCAGGCAATCTGGTTGATATGATGATTCTCTATGGCTCTGCGTTTTCTCGTTTCCTCTTCAAAATTCTGCATTCCCCAGGTTTTCGCTTTCTGTGGAGGCGCTAAAGCGCGTGGCAAAATTTGAAAGCTAACATTCTTCATTATAATATCACAGGAGTTTGAACACAAAATTTGGTTGCTCCCCCCAGGACTGGGGATCAAACAAGATAATCAATAAACCGGAGCCGGAGAGCGGCGCTGAAATATGTACCTTCGATTAAATATACCTTGGAGAGCATTAGCCAAAGCAGTGCAGTAGCAGAGCAACAATCAAGTGAGAACAGAACAGCAGCAAACACAAAAGCGACGGAGGCAGTGGCAGAGGGAGCGGCAGCGGCAGAGCCCGAGGAAGAGCCCGTGGAAGAGCCAGAAGCAGATACAGCAACAATTTGTTAGCTCTTTACGATTATTGCCTTTCTCACACCTTATTACCAGGAAAATAAAGAAGCAGGCAACAACAAATAGGCGACGATGAAATGTGAAAATAAAGAAACACGGCGCAAGGTACAAAAAAAATAAATAAATAAAAAACGAGAACAAGAAGCTGCCCTCCTGCCTCCTGGTCAGTGTGACGACCAGTAGGAGCAGGAGAGTGGGGCAGTTGGAGAGGAAGAGACACTGGGACAGACAGACACTCCAAATCGAACCATACCCGACAGGTACATGGGCAGGCACCTTCACGACAGCATGAGGGGGCGAAAGGGCAAGGGCTAAAAGGATTTCAAATGCACATCCGTCCATACATACATCGAGCAGAAGGGGCCGGCCGCGAGAGATAGAGCGAGAGAGAGAGAGAGAGAGAAGATAATCGGCAAATGCTGATCAACGCGAGCATGGAATGGAGTCGGTCGGGCCGGGTTGGGGCTACCGATTTAAATGATGTCCGTGCACAGCAACAATAACACTTGCAGCTCTGTTTGCTTAATGAACCAACGTACACCCGTGCACACATATGTATGTACATACATACATATGTACACAAACACACCTACAGACGCTGAGACACACCGAGAAAAAACCACCTTCAGCAAATAAGAGGACAGGACAGGACGGCAACAGTCGACACATGGATACTCTTGCTTAGTCCAGCAGCAGCCCAGACCACAGCCGAACGAAAGCAGAATGCACAACAGGTGCCGTCAATTGTCCTTGCCAAGTCAAGTCGGTTAAGCAGACACAAGATGCTTGAATTATGCATTGGGAACGGCTACGGACAATAGCGATCGGTGATCAGCACCAATTGAATGGCTATGGCCATGTTCCACGCGATGCCCTCGCAGCCAGCCACCAGAAGAAGGAGAGGCAGACAACAAGCAGATAAAAACGACTGTCTCCAAGTGGGCTCAAGTACCGCTGTCGACGATGCAGACCCAGACGCAGACGCAGACACAGACGAACACGACAACGACGATGAGGGCTAAGCAGGGAATGCGAGACACGCAGGCTGGCCAAGACGAACCGTCAAGAGGACAGACGATGGGCAGCGGTGGCAGTAGAAGCTACTTCACAGAAACAGAACTCTTATTCTGATGATGCGATCGTTTCTTCCCGTTGGTGTCTGTATTTGTATATCTGTATGTGTGTGTGTGTGTGTGTGTGTGTGTGTGTGTTGTGTGAGGTGAAGAGGAAAGCAAATCCAAGACCCGTGGATGTGGATGTGGGGTGGAGTGGAGCAGAAGGAGAGTTTTGCACACCATTCCATTGGCATCCGAGCACCGGTTCCCAGTTTCCCCCAGTTCTCAATTTCGATTCCATTACATCCAGGAGATCCCCAGCACATCCCCCTCCCATCCCCATTGGCAGCAACATCAAACGTTGTTGGACAATGACTTTCACGCCTTTTAAGCGCGCCAAAACAGAAACCACCAACACCAATGCATGGACGGGCACCACTGCTGCAGCAGCAGCAGCAGCAGCAGCAAGAATTACAGGCGGCCAAGGCGGCAACCGAGATACTCTTCACCCAGCATGTCTAGCTAAATGGGAGTCGAGCGTAGAGAGAGGATATTACATCCATTACAAGTATTGAGGAATGATCACTGATCACTTTCAGTTTTCCATTCACACACAAACAAACACACACAATAACTTGATTGCTCTCATTTTCAATATCAATTCCGATCAGCAATCACTCAAGTCTTTGATTTCGGTAAATGAGGCAATCGGAACAGCCTCACTGTATGGGAGGAGTAGGAAGAAGCGTAGCAGAACGAGAGGATTGAAATTAAACAATCAATCCAACTGCCAATTCTCATTGGCTGCCTTTCTGCCCGCTGTTTCCCCTTTCTATTCACGAGAAGTTCTTATCGCTATTTCGCGTGAATTTCAATTTTGAATTCAGCTTAGTTGTGCGCGATTTTCGAGCATGATTAACTGCGGATGTATCACCTCATACACTCATCTAAAGGTCTGTCCGTACGACGAATGTACATATATGTATGTAGATTAATTATTGGTACACATGCCGTCCGTTTATTTAATACAAAATATTTCAACATATGATCCGGGGTTGGTTCGGGTTCGGATTTGGTTCACTACAAAAGGTTTCGGTTTTGGCCAACTTTCTGGCCACCATTCCTTTGAAAATTTCGAATTCGTATCAAACGTTTTGGGAACATTCTACATACTCGTGGTTGTCTCGTTCCCGGGAACTAGGCAATAGCGGTAGCCTGCTGCTAGGTTGCGGCTCACTGGATCGGCGTTGTGCAGCAAAAACACAAAAAACCAAGAAAAAAAAAACAAACGTAAACTAAGGAACTACAACAGTTAGTTGCGGCAATGCAGCCAAGCTTGAGGTGGAGACAACGACTAAATTCAGCGGCACAGAGAGCACGACAGACGACAGCAATGAAACCCGTTGCAAGGTTGCACAGTCTTTTGGCCCCCATTTCGAGTTCGCAGCGTAGCAGAGAATAACCGCCTGATGTCGTCCAACAGCACCAAGGGTGCTAACAGTTCAAAATGTACTGCAGAGCGCAGTGAACGATCGCTTCAACCAGCCCTGGCACTGTTATGTTATGTAAATAATACCGCCTAACCAAACCGGAGGAAGACCCATCCCGAGTTCGTCTTTATCTTCTGAAAAGAACTACCATACCAAATCAGTCCGTACAGAAACCAAACGGCAACATAGACAGTACTTTTAATTGAAAAAAAAGGTGATCAAACCACGTCCTGCGAAGATCTAAATAAACCCACAATAAACCCGCGCCTAGAAAAAGGGAATACTACAAACTTTATTATAATTACGTGGAGCCGAAATTACTATCATTTCAAAAAAAAAGAAAGATATTCCATATAGAAACAGAGACACCTTCAATCGATCACAATACTGTATTGACATCGAAATCATAAATATTTAAAGCCAAGCTTGAGGTGGAGAGAACGACTAAATTCTGCGGCACAGAGAGCACGATTGGGAGGCGTAGTAAGAGTACGAGAGAATGGTCATTGACTCTGCGCGAAGGCGTGGCAAAGACATTTTCATAAGGTCAAATAAACAGAAGAGAAAGAACCTTGAGGATATTATCTGTATCAAGGAGAAGCCAAACAACGAAATGATAAACCAACGAGAGGGAACGTTGTGAGCCGCGGATAAGGCCGCGGCTTTACTTTATACCCGGTACTCAGTCAGTATATATGTGAGCCTACGATTTATGTAATTTATTATATGTTCGCGAAAAATTGAATAATTGCCAAAAAAGGAAATTTAGAGACCAAAAATTAAGTCGAACCCTTTCCATTTTTGTTTAAATTTCTTTCTTACATTTTTCTTCTCTACATATCTACATCTACATACGTCTTAACTACGACTCGTGGAGATGTGTGCGTGAGAGAGAGAGAAAATGAGTAAGCGCTTGGAAGGCCACTGAAATTTCATTTATTCCTTCTGACTATACTAATAATCCGACCTAAGCCAGATTCAATACTCTGATAGATATGGCCATTTTCTATGATTCTGCGTTTTTGGTTTTCCCGTATCTTAAAAATTGTGGATTTCACAGATTTTCGTCTTTTGTGGGGGCGGATGGGGGCGTGGCCAAATTTTGAAATACTCCTGTCACAGTGTGGTATCACAGGAATCTGGATGCAAAATTTGGTTGCTCTAGCTTTTATAGTCTCTGAGATATAGGCGCTAATTAAGACGGACGGACGGACGGACACACAGACATGGCTATGTCGACTCGTCTATTGATGCTGATCAAGAATATATATTCTTTATGGGTTCGGAAACGATTCCTTCTGGGTGTTACACATATCCACTTTTGGCACAAATCTAATATACCCCTATACTCTTCGAGTACCGTGTATAAAAATAGTTTTTGATCGCTCATAACGACCTTTATAACAATATGATGAATAATATATGTACATACATATATAATACCATAGAAACCCATATGAAACTTCAGAGTCTAACCAAGAATCCATTAGTGCCATCCAAATTAAAATCAAAAGCTAAAGTTTCAAATGGAATATGTAGAGATTCAGCTACTTCTGAAATTAATGTGCAATGTAGGGCAAAAAACACACCAAGCTAGCATTTTGGACTTCCTGTGCAGCGTCATGTAAGGATGTGGCTAAGGAGCTAGATCCTGACTCGATTGAGCCCACTACGGCCCAATATTTTATACGATGGGTATATTTCTGCATTACGTTACATTGTCTCCGCTTTTATAGACTTCCGAGTGAACAACGTGATATTTAACCTGGCGCCGTATTTCCTCTTGTTCAATTTTCATTAGATCGCAGGAGAAAGATGTTGGATTGAGAACAAATCCCATGATACGGGTTCGCGGGGTACTTATGACGGCTGAATTATGTATGTATCGGCAGTGTATAAAAGCTATTAGATCGCACTAGATGACTGGGTTGCACTTGACTTGTTGTCTTCTCACACGCAATACTATATATGCCGCAACCGGCAATCGCAACGTTGGAAACATTTCCAGTATACAAATGTTGTAAGACACCAGACTTCAAGTTCAATTTAGCTTTTATGCTTGTGAGCTGTAGAACATTTGTTTTTAAATCTTGAACCTCATTCAAACCACATGGATGTGTTCAATTAACGAAAGTATGCCGGCCCGGCTCTATCGGCTTTCATTTGAAATTTCCTACATTTATATGTACATAGCTAGGTCAGGTTAGGTAGAGGCGTCTGCAAGGCTCGCTCGGAGCCCATCACACTTGGGCCGGTTACAGTCCGTTGTGGTATCGCTTCGAATCTACCCTTTTTCCGCGTCGTGAGACCTAGTGTCAGCAGTTATCCCATTCGAATGCTCTTATAAAGTCTGGCATCTTTCAGAGGCATATCGCGGACATTTCCGAAATGTTATAAAGGTTATAAAGGGAAAGCCCACATGTTGTAGCCTTCTTCTGCTGAGAGTTGGACAGGAACAGAACAGATGTTCCACCGTCTGCTCCTCCTCGTCTCTACAGTTACGGCTGCAAATCATTGAATGGGGCACCCAGCCTTTTTGTATGGGTACCCACTAGCTAATGTCCCATGAGGAAACGGATGACTGCGCTGCACCTTCTTCTGGCGAGCTTGCAGAGCTCAGAGCTGCGCTTCCCAACTATGTTCGGCCATGTTTGCCGAGTTATTCGACATCATGGTTCTGATTGACACGTGTTGTCTGTTAGTCGCTTTTGTTGCTCTTTAAGATAGGCCTACAGGTGGCCATTGGCCATTGTAGTACCAGATCTGGCCAACTCGTCTGTCCCGGTGGCCCGGGACCCATATAGGGCTAATACATACGTAGAAATGTATGTTCACCCAACCAATAAGAAGGCATTTGTGTTTAAAGGAAAAATACATTGATTGTGTAGCTTTTATCATTTTTCTTACGAATACACGCATAACATTTTAGTTAAATACATTTACAATTGAAAATTTGCTCTACTTTTTGGGGGAAACGAAAACGAAAGTACAATTACACTTGATCCGGCATCATATGAACTAGTCAGTTAAATATAACATAAATACATACATGTACAAATGAATTAATTCAAGGAACAAACAAACAAAAAACAAAAAAAAAGAGAAAAAAAATAATAATAATAAAGAAGAAAGTTGTTATCCTTAGGTTCATTAGCTTATTAATCATACATACATAAATTATGGTTTTCTTTTAATAATATCTTTTTTGCAGCTTGCGGATTAGGGCTCGCTGTTACATAGATTACATACTCGTAGTACATAAATATATCGTAAAAGTGTAAATGTAAATGTTTAGCTTTAAAACTGATGTTGAAAATACAATATACATACATCAAAAATCGATAATAGGCACATACAAAGCAATGACTAAATCAGAAATATCAGATATATTTGTGTGTATATAAATATATATGTATATATATATAGATGTATGGTATATGTGTTTATATTTATGCATATATACTAATATATTAATATATATGTATATACCAAATAGTTTCTTATCATCCTTTTCATACCGTCACGTTACGTTACCATATCTCCTGTCATCCGCATACTAGCTCCATCTAGTACATTCAGGTGGATCAGTTTTCGGTATCGGTTTGTGTTTGCCTGTCGTGTGGTGTCGTGTGTCGTGTCTGTTTCTGTCCGTCTGTGTGTGTGTTCAAGTTTCATGTTCATGTTCATGTAATCCGGTTATAACAACTTCTTCGAGCAGCACATACATATATTCATGTACATATGCAGAGCTCGATTAGATAAATGAAATACAACTACTGTATATGTAAGTATATCCTAAAAGACAGTCTTGTTTCCTATGTGCGTGTTGTTCTGCATGTGTGTAGTTTGTGTCTGTATGTGTTTATGTATACATATGGGAAAGTATAATTATATATATTATATGTATGTATATACTGCAATAGAATATATACGTCCGATACAATCGATCATTCTTATACACAATCATTAACAAACAGAAACTTAATAAATTAATGAAGAATCCAAAGTTAATTTCATAATATTTTTGTAATTTTGTACATATTTGTGAATGTGAGGGGAAGGATGCGTATTGGTTACGTGTATGTGTATGTGCATGTGCATGTGCATGTGCATGTGCATGTGCATGTGTTTGTGTGTGTGTCTGTGTGTTGACTAAGAAACATACAGTGGTGTACAGTGGTAGCCAATAATCTGTATGCACTGTATTATATATGTACACAATAAAACAGAAATAGGATTGCGCCAGAAGGAGAAACGAATGTATGAGAGGATATGGGAATACAGGACATGCACGTAAGTCTCCTCTGTCCATAGATCTTTCGGACAGATATCCATGCATACATATCTATAGAATAGATTGGAATAAGATACGCGTTTGTGTGTGTGTGCGTGTGTGTGTGTGTACATTAAGGTTGCTTAGATTATCTGTAATTTACACTTTATATGGAGCTACGGGTTTCAACTCTTTTTGTTTTACGCAATCCATTCTTCACTCTCTCTCTCCATCTCTTGCTCTCTTACTCTGTTTCTCTGTTGGGTTCTCTCTCTCTTTTCATGCATGCATATAGATTTTTATATAAGTATACATATATATATTTTTCCTTTTTTAGTAAGTCATACATTTAAAAGCAAATTCAAATTGCTGTAATCTGTTTTTGTTTCATTTTCATTTTTGGTAACTTTAAAAGTTGTTTCGTTAATTGAGTTGCGAAATGAATTTTTGATTGATTTGATTAATAATATATATATATACATATATATCTTCGACTCTCTGGGCGGTCTCCCGTTTCCCCAGCCCTATCCCATTCTTTAGTTTTTAGTTTGATTCTCGTTCTGCTCCAACACATTTTAAAATGGAAGAGTTTTGCGCTTTCTTGGGTTGGCTTTGCACAGATTGTACCGATACAGATAAGTACATATACTATGTATATATATCTAGATGCGATATATGTATGTATGCGCACTATACTGCATACATCTGCTTGAATCGGCTTTGTTCTTTGTTGCTTGTTTGCTTGGTGTTTGGTTGCTTGTGGATTGCATCGTTTCGTAATCGTAGTCATAGCCTATATATCATTGCGCTCTCTTGGTTTCCAAAAAATTCGTTGTGTGCTGCTCTGACGTAAACAGATACATATATCTCAAAAGAATAATGAAAGCCCGATCTGTTGTGTCTGTTTGGTGTTTTTGGCTGATTGATGATCGCTTTGGTGTTTTCCTTCGGTACAACTCATGGGGGAAGGGGGAGTGGTTGTTTGGTTGTTCGGTTGTTTGGTTGTTTGGTTGTTTGATTGGTGGTGATTCATTTGAAAGATTGGTGGGGAGGTTCATCTTCATAGAGCTTCATATAATTCAGCTACAGATATCGATATTCTGGATATTTAGTTCTGCATCTGTATGCGGTATTTTGTGTATATATTATATATAGTTAACATGTATATATAACTGATCTGATCTGGTTACTTTATATATATGTATATGGATTACATGTGTAATCATCATATGTATATACTGCATTTATATATATGTATATATATTGTATATATAGACAGCGAATAGCGAACGTTATTTTTGCTCAGACCCTTCCTTAATAGTTTCAGCTGATTCTTCCGCTTCTGCTCCTGCTCCACATTCTCCTACACATCCACATCCTCAGGCTGATCTCCGATCTCCTGTTGTTGCTGCTCCTCCACGGCCATTGCATTAGTTTGTATTTGTATATTTTTTTTGTATATAATATAACATATATATTCTTTATATATTTAGTTGGTGTTTTCTAGTTGCTGCATACTCTGGGCATCTTTACTGTTGTTTTTTTTTAGTAGTTCTGGGGCCGACGTCCGCGTGGCTTGATCTTCTCCGATATCTGCCACATCTCCTCCTCGCCCATAAAGTCCTTGAAGTTTTCAAAGAACCGTATGACCCGCTCATTACGTCGGAACGGGTAAGCACTGCAATGGACAAAGGAAATTTGGGGGAAAGTTAGTTAGGTTTGGGCTCTCGGGATTAGGTACTTGGAAGCGGCCACCTACCACTTCTTGAAACGCTTCATGTTCACAATGATGTTGTACTGCTGCCAGCGTTTGGAGAAATTGATGACGCCCTTGGACAGATAGTCCTGGTTGCCCACATGCACAAACGTCAGATCCTGCAGAACCAGACCGCTAAAACGAAACACAACACGCACATGAGCACATTTGCAGCTGCAAAGAAGAATGGGGCACTTACATATAGGGTATGCAGGGCGGATTGGTTTCGGCCAGGGCCTGGCGATAGGCCCGAAAACTGGAACTGGAATCGATGAGGGCGCAAAAGGAGCGCACCTCCTCGGTGATGCTCTTCTGCCACTCCAACCTGCCGCAGAAGCAAAATTAACATTTTAATTCAGTTGTACAGTTGTACTCGCAAATGATGGATAAACGATTGATTTACCTTCGAATGGGACCCGAATCGAGGGCCGAGAGCAGCGCCAGATACGAATTATAGTTGTTCATCTTACGCAGATGCTTCATGATCTTAATAAACTTATTCACATGTTTCTCCCGCTCCTTGGCGTCGTGCAGTCGCAGGATCTTGGAGCGTGCCCAGTAGGACATTTTGTTAAAGTGCTCGGTGAACTTGTTGAGATTTGGCGACTTCTCCTCGCACTGATCTTTGGCAAATAGTAATACTTCGGGTATCTCGATCTTCTGGAACAGCTCCGCATCCAGCAGCGTCATCTGTTCGGCAATGTCCAGGGACTTGAGGTCCAGCAGACTGGGATGATTGCTGCTGCCGCTGCTCATGCTGCTGCTGCTATTACCGGACAGACCGGCAACACCACCACCGCCGCCGCCGCCGCCAGCGGCTCCGCTGCTGGTAATGGTTCCGCCCAGCTCCAGTTCGCTGACAAAGCCATATACCTTTGGCTCCTTGTAGAGCGTCACCTTCTCCACGAACTTGTTGCGCAGCAACTTGGCCAGATATAGCTGTCCGGAGCAGACCAGCTGGTAGACAAACTCCACCAGCAGGCTAAGCAGTTGGCTGGTGAGATCCGTAGACCTGCAATGGATTGTGTTCCCTTTTGTATTGAACACTAGGTTCTAATTGCCGCACTGCGATACTCACGTTAAATCATTGACAACCCGCACCAGGAGCGAGAAGGTCTCCTTGGCGGCCTTCTGCTTGTTATCCTGCACCTGGCAGAAGAAGTATGTGTAGCGATGGGTGAGCTTCTCGATCACATCGATCGGCTGGATGAAGGTGCGGAAGGTGGTGATGAACGCCTCGCTGAATGCTGCACGAGTTGAATGGACAGAGACAGAATGACAGACAAAAGATGAGTTGGGGGGAGTTCGATGGTTACGAGGGTGCTTGACATGCTTCCGCTTGGCTTGCTGTGGATGTGGATGCCTACCATTGTCGGCGACCTTCTGGACACGGCTCGCGTGCACAATGAGCGCGTCAATGTAGCCGCCCTTGACCTCTGGCCCGTCCTCCTCCTTCTTCTTGAGTATTAGATAGCGCGTTATATTGACCTCCTCCAACATATTGATCAGCGTCTCCACCTCGCCAGCATCCTGCTGCTGCTGTCTCTCGCTACCATCCGACTGCTGCTGCCGCTGCTGCTGCTGCTCCTCCTGCTCCTGCTGCTTCTCAGCCTCATACTCTGGGGCACCTCTCGACTCTCGGTCCTCATCAAGGAGCTTGGGTGTGTTTATGGGCAGCTGCTGCTGCTGATGCTGATCATTCTGCGCTGATGTTGTCGCTGCCACCGGCTCATCCGGCAGCTGATGCGAGTGGCAATAGAAGGTCTGACCCTCGCTTTCGCCCTCGTCCTCGCCGTCGCCGTCGCCATCGCCATCGCCAGAGCTGACATTCACATTCTCATTGCTGTCGAGGACCAGGGAATCGTTATGCTCCTCACAGACGGTGGCCATGCGACTGTCAGGCCGCCCGCCGCTGCCACCACCGCAGCCTCCGCTCGACCCGCTCGACCCATTCTCGCCCAGAGTCGGCTTCGGACTGGGCGGCGGTGTTGTAACAATTATCGGCTGCAAAGAGGGCGTCGGCTTGCGCTGCTTGTAGTTCTTTGGCGGCAACGCTGGTGGCGTCTCCAGCTCGGGCGACAGCTCCTTGCTCATCGGCATAATGCTACAATGAAAGAAGGAGTAGGGAAAGCTATAATCACTCAGTGGAGGGGGTTGGAGAAGGAAATCCTTTACTCACTTCATTGTCTGGCTGTGGGAGATATTCCTGCTGATGTTGTACGCATGCATCGTGTGTCGGTGCTGCTCGATGGAGCGGGTCGAGGCCGAGCAGATCTCCATGTAGGCCAGGACTGTGTGCGCCACGGATGGGAGGTGGGAGGAAACGGAATTAGTGTGGACTCGTGTGCGAGAATACCATGTCAAAGGTTGAACCAACAAAGCCGATCGATCGATCCCTGATGCTAGATACACAAGGAAATCTACATATCTCCCTTTGAAGGGCTCTTCTATGTACATACGTCCCTTAAATGGAGTGGATGGTGGATGGTGGATACAAAGATGCGATATATCCGGCACTATCTCCTGTACAGCTTTCGGACACCAGAATACACGTTGATTCGGTGTACGAATTTCCCATAAACGAATGCGAACGTGAACAAAAACGGACAGACAGATTGGATGCAATCGAACCGATTGAGCTTATATTTCGAACCTATGAGTGTTCGAAAGTAGTTTTGCAGATATCCAGAGTTCTTAGAGGAGTTCTATGTACATCAAAAACATCAAGGGATCGCAACATCACAACAAACAATAAAACAATTGAAACACAGAGCACAGTAGCACAGAACATATGGAAGCACACAACGGTGGGATATACAGAGGATTAGGCAGAACGAAACGAAAGTAAAAACAAAAATGAAACAGAAACAGAAACTGAAACAGGAACAGGAACTTTAACTTCACGGGGGGGACCAATACGAAACAAATGGAATTGAAACCAAAATCATCATCCACAACGGCAGCAGAAGTAGCGGCAGCAGCAGCAGAAGCAGTGTTGAGCAACAGAAGCAATGTTGGGCAACAGCTGCAGTGTTGAGAAACAGCAGCAGTGTTTCAAGAAGCCAGCAACGACCTCGAAATGCTCTTTGCGAATTCCTTTCACCTATTGGATCCAATTACTCCTTGCACATACCGTTTAGGATCTCATTCTTGGACTATAGCTACCTGTACAACATTATATCTACCACTAATTCTCGTCCTATCTTATCTTGTGAAATACCAACATACAATTCCCGCTATGAGTATTATTTGTGATTTTGATTTCAGTTTAGTTTCAATTTTGCTCGATCATTAGTCCTATCTCTCTAGCTTTCCGGCATGTAGGCGACTGATTCGGCTGCATGTATCGGTCGTACCGACCGTACCGACCGTAGCGAACGTTTCGGCTGTACCGCGCGTAACAAGCTTCAGCTCGGTGTCGCAGGCGCGACTTGATTTCGAATTTCTCAATATTTGTTTTCTTATCCCTTCAACGGAAACATTGGGACCAATGAAAGGAGCATCGCGGAGTGTCAAGGCTGCCAAAGCGATTTTTGGTTTTGGTTTTAGTTTGGATTTTGGTTTTTGGTTTTTGGTTTTGTTCAGTTCTCAATTTGTCTTTTGGGGTTTTGTTTTTGTTTGTTTTTTTTTGTTCGTGTTTTGGTCCTCTAATAGCACACACAGACTTACCCGAGAATGCCACACTTTGAAACACTAGATGTTGGTTGGAACGATAATTTAGATGGGTTAGACTCTTACGTACAACAATTTGGCAAATTTTCGTATCGTTTGCCTTACGTTTTGCGGATACGTTAGCGCTAACGGGTTTACGTTTAAATGTGCTATAAATAAAGGTGTGTCTTGAAAATCAAAAAGCAAATCTCTCAACTCTCAACTTTCAACCACGGCCTTTTCTCTGATACATGTTCTGTGACTGATTGACTGATTGACTGATTGATTGATTGATTGATTGATTGATTGATTGAATGACTGACTGATAGTTGTTTTTTGTATACGGATCTGATTTGTTGCCCTTGATGTAGGTGTGTGATTTGTATGATGCAGGGTATGATCGATACCAGTTCGATTTCTGGTTACGAAATCATTCGATTTCATCCGAATGAGGGATTTCTTTTTGTGAGAAAAAAGTATAGTTATCGATCGATAATTGCGTTGACGACAATCGACAATCAGGTAGTGCTTCGATGTACTACGATCGATAAATAATCGATAAGTAATCCTATTGCCGATAGGATTTCGATAATTGCTTAGACGTACAATGAGGGATTTCTTTTCGTGAAATTCAAGCTAAACAAGATGTATTTTCTGCCTGGCTAACTATCGATCGATAATTGCTTTGATGATAATTTAAATATCAATGTTTTTTATTTTCTTGGCGATATGCGAGTATGTGCGTGTGTGTATGATAATAAAAAACCCCACAAGAAAAGACGAAACGCAACAAAAATTTAATGAAATTTCTCCCTTTCCCAGGATGATGCTGATGATGAACCGTTAGACACGCACGCGCACAGCAATAACGGTATTACACTTACCGCTCGGCAAAGCCTATGGGTCGGCATTTACCCAGCGGTCAGTCAAAGGTCATGCACACACACACACAACAAACACACACACACACACACAAAGATATGCAGAACCAAAGAAAAAGGAAAAGAAGAGGAAAACAATACTGATAAATAATCGAATGATAAATTTAATCGAGAGTGTGCAATCGATTTGGGCAATTGATACTTACTGTGCTTCTTCTTCATGGGCAACGGCGGCGGCTCCTCGAGATGCCTCTGATCAAAGGCGCTGCAGCTGCCAGCCAAATGGTGGGGGGCACTGCGCGGCGGCTCGATCAGGCTATGGTGCTTCGAATGCCACTGGTGCAGCTGTTGCTGGTGGTGATGGTGCGGCGACAGCTGCCTCAGCTCTGCCACCTCAGCGGCACTGCTGCTGCTGGCCGCACCCTGGCTCCAGTCCAGCTCGTCTAGGGCGCTCGATTCGTGACGGGTAAGCGTGCGCTGGTGCGTTGTTGTCGTCGTTGCCGTTGCCGTCGCCGTCGCCACCGCTGTTGTCGTCTTGGGTGGCAGGGCGGGTGCTGCAGCCTCCGCTGTGGCCGCCTGCTCCTGCTGATCGCCGCTGCTGTAGCTGGTCATGGTGGTGGTGGTCATGCTGCTGCTGCTGTTGCTGGAGATGTGCTGCTGCTGCTGCCGCTGACTGCTGTGGCTGACCGACTGGCTGATCTGCTGGTACTCGCTACTAGCCGCACTCGCACTCGCTGTCGCCGACGCTGACTCGCTGATACTGATCGCAATCTCCGAATTGCTGCTCGACGATTTGGCCGACGATTGCACGCTGTAGTCCGAGGAGCGCTTGGAGACGCTCTGAGTGGATGTGCGGAACGACTTCATCGACACGAAGCCTGTCGCGGAAGAGTGGACGAAAGAGAGAGGGAATCAAGTTAAGAAGAGGTGGATCGTGGGTCTTAGAACAAAGCAAAAAACAACAACAAAGCAGGAAAAGCAAAATTCATAGGAAAAGTAAAGCAAAAGAGTAAAAAAAAACAGTTGACACAAAAGAGGAAGCAAAGAAAGGGTATAAGGATCTTCCCTTCAAGCGATAAACGTACGCAACGAAATCCCGATATAAAGGTAAACGCGTCATAAAGTATTTGGACATTCAATATTACTGTGACTCTATCAAAGAGTACCTTCGAATTTCACGAACTTGTAGGTTAAATATCGAATCGAAGGATTTCCTGAACGATGGTTGAATAATTTTTGTGTTTCTTGGATGCGGAAAAGAATAGGGAATTGCAGTAGCAGTATCTATAATAAATAGGATTCTTATACTAGGATGAATAATAATATGCAGACAGACGGACAGACAGACAGATACAGAGATGGATTTGTGCGTGTATTTTCAAAATATGCAGAAGCGAGGACAAGCGAGGGCTTTAGAGAGCTAAAGAGATGGTGCCAGTACCCGATTCGTTCGAATGACGATTGTTGGTGAGGGCTGCTGCCGCAGTGCGCAGCTCCGTGTTAGTTTCCCCTCCACCTCCACCTCCTGCGCCTGTACCTGCTCCGCCTGCGCCTGCGCCTGGTCCTCCAGTTCCCGGCAGCAGTGTCTGCCCATTGGGTGGTGCCATGGCCATGACCATTTCCTGTGCAGCAGCGCTGGCGTACCCGGCGGCTTCTGTATATGGGATATTTGGGATGTGGTTAAGGGGGGGTTGTTGGGAGGGAGACAGGAGAGAGTGAGGAGTAGATGCCGCCACTTGAGTTGAGCAGAATATGGATAAAGGGATCGTTGGTGGGATCCAATACTCACTGTAGCCAGTCATCTTGTCCGCATCCTCTTCCATCAGCTTCAATGTGTGCTTCAGTTGTTGTTGTTGTTGTTGTTGTTGTTGCTGTTGCTGCTGATCCTCCTCCTCGCGCGAGTGATTCAGAGCCGAGTCAAAGGAGCACTGGCTATTCTCATCCGGGGAACGGGAACGCACCGATAGGCTATGGGGTGGAATCCCACAATCAATCAGTCTGGACTGGTCTGTTTTTGAGTCACTTACCGATCCACACCGTAGTTCAGCAGCGAGATGTTGGAGCTGCAGTCCAGGTCCGAGTTGAGGCTGATGTTGTGCGACTGCGCATAGGGCAGCGGACTGGCCTGGTTCGACGTGGACGTCGATGAGGAGGAGCCACCGGGAGGCGCTTGCGGCTGACTGCGTCGCTTGGGGGGCAGCGGTGGGGGGTTGCTTGCCCGATTCGGTAGCGGCGGCTTCGGCGGCGGACTCGTGTCGCGGAGTATGCTCTCGGTGCTGTGCGACCCCCGCATGGGATTCACATTCCGATGCTCCAGGCTAGCCCGCTCCTTCGGCGACAGGGCAATGTCTGGCAGGGAGGTGCGCTGCGCCACGGCCGCGTTCTCGACAGCGGAGATCCGCATGCTAGCCACGCCCGTGATCCCGGTGCCGGGTACACCACCTACCGGTAGTATGCCGCCGCCGCCGCCTGCGTTCGTACTGGATGCTGTGACTGCGCCCATAATCTCGGCTGCGGCCCCAATGCCACCCAGTCCGGAGGAGCCGCTGTACCGAAAGGCGCTCTGATCCTGTTCCTTTAACTTACCCTGGGCCAGGGTTACGAGATTCTAGAGGGAATAACCGAATGAACCGGAGGATTTAACGTGTGTTCGCATTTCAAAGGAATGTTCAAATCATAGAGAGCTGCCCTGGTTTACGTGTTCCACTAGGAATGTCGCTGTGATTCGCTGTACAAATTGCCCATAAGCGATCAGACACACATTCCAAAACCAAAGGTATACAATTCAACTAAAGTTTATTGTTACATTTGAACGGAAAATTGCCATTCACGGGTGCACGTCGGACATACAGTTGCGTCCAAGATAATAGCAGTGCTACTATTGGCTTAACATATTGTTAGTTTTCTCCGAAATAACTGTGACAATCGAATTCAGGTTTTTACCCCAGCAAACAGCACAGTATTGCCTCACTTGAAAATACACTTCATTTTTCTTTAATATCTTTTTCCGCTAGATATCGCCCTTTCGATGCGTTCAAAATAATAGTAGTGCCACAGAAAGTTTGTAAAAATTATTAAATCTATTGCATTTCTTGCAGAGTTTGTGGTGTTAAATAATACTTGAATTGTTTGTTTTGACAGTCTTAAGCCTTTATAGTTTCCTTTTTGGTCATTTGGGGTCGGTATCATGGGACGTGGCAAAGCCTATAGTACCGAAAAGCTCGAACGAATTACAGGGCTCATTTCAGAAGTAAAGTAATATCTCGAGGTAAAAAATACGACTATGGCAGGCGACGTACAACACTTTGACAGCTGCTGCAGCCTTGAAAACATTTTTAAGTTGGCAACTCTCACTAGAAGAAGCCTTAGAGACCTTAGAGATATAGACCCCAAAATATACTTGCAAAACTGTAAAATACGGCGGGTCTTCAAGTATGGTTTGGACGACCTTTTCCCCCTACGGAATTTGGCTAGTATATGTGTTAAAAACCTAGTGGATCGTCCTTTTTAGGTTTGAATATAGGTCAATATGATGCTACCTTATGAGTCGTGGGAAATGCATCTGTTTTGGGGTCCAGGAGGACAAAAGTCCGAAGGACACCCACGAATTCGACAAAGGGTGGTTGGCTGCCGATAAGGTAAAGTTAATGGAGTGGGCGAATCGGTCAACCGATCTTAACCCAATTGATAATTTATTGTGTAATGTAAATAGATCAGTCAAATAAATGAAAATAATTACTTTGGGACGCTGTAGAAAGGGCGTGGGGCTCGACTTTAACAGGAAAATTCCACAATTTGGTTGACTCCATGCCAAAGCGCTGTGCAGCCGTTATAGAAATCGAAGGCTAGTCAACTATATATTAAAATTCACTACACATATGGATGTCTAATATCGGTTATGAAAGACACTCTCTGAAAATTTCGTTTGACCGTAATGTCTTATGAAAAAATACCCACAAATGCCCTTTTGAACGGGTTATTTTTGGAGGAATTTTCTTAAGTTCTTATCCATTATTATAATCTATAATAAGCTAAGTTACTATTAAAATTAACCAACTTTCGGGGAAGCGCACCTACGATAGGTCTTGATATTGAGGAAAACTGAAAACTTGCATGGGCACTACTATTATTTTGGACGCAGCTGTAACTATGGTAAAAATGTATAGGCCTGAAACTATTCAAAGGATTCGATTCGATAATCTTCACTTCGATGGCTGTCATTCACATGTTCCGTTCGGCTCGACCGCTCTGACCGAATCGATCATTGTTTGGAACATTTGCAGTTCGATAATTGCCATTCACGTGTATACGTCGGGCATATGTAATATGTATATGCAACTGTCGCTTAAGATATTCGATTCGATGAGATTTGATGTATCTCAGTATTATCGATATGCAAATCGATTGCACCACTCACCCTCACTGCATCCTCGAGGAGATCGATAACCTCGCGCACATTGTCGTTGCTCAGGGAGGGACACTCGCCGCTCTCGTCGGAGAGCATTACCTCGTCGCAGAGTTTGATGAGTTTCCCCAGGGACTGGTAGACCTGCTGCGTGGCCGAGCTCATGATGGCACTGTTCTCGTTTAGTGGGGTGTACGTCTGGATAACTGCGGAACGGAAATACAGAGGAAGATGCCAGATTGGGCATGCCATCAAGGGATGTCCTGCAGGCTGAGGAGTGAGTATACCTACCGGAATACATGCTGGCAATGGTCTCCAAGATGACCGTGCCATTGCCGGGCAGCACCTCGAGCTTCTTCTTCAGGATAACGTCCCGAAAGTGCTTGAGGGCATTCGATATATCCTTGACGTGCGTCTCCAGTGTCTGTGTGGAGCGCTGCACCTCCTCATTGGAGGGCGGCGGCTTGCCACCAGCGCCATGCTTCGTACGCGGACTGTGCGGCGAGTGGGAGCGGCCCAGCGTGTTGTTGGTGGTCCGCATCAGAGATATCTTTTCGATCAGGTCGTCTTTGAAGGATCGCGCCCGTCGTGCCAGCTTCGTTCCCTTGAGGCTGTTCTTATGCCCCGAAGAGCCACTCGGGTTGCCGTGAGCGGCACTCGGCGGTGCTGGTGGCACTCCGCCTCCGGCTCTCCCTCCTCCCTGGTGCTGGTGCTGCTGGTGGTGCTGGTGGTGGTGGTGCGTCGGCGGCGGCGGTGTGCATGCGACGGGCACTGAGGAGGCACTCGCGTAGCTGCCGCTATTGATGCTGTTGTTGCTGCTGCTGCTGCACCCCCCACCTATGGCACCACCGCCCGGCGTGTTCGGAGAGCTAATGCTTCCGTCTGCAAGGAAGGAAAATAATAATGAGCAAATGGTTCGGGTCGTCAGACTGCGTTGAGACTAAATTGTTTAAAATTTCAATTTCATTTGGATTGATTTCCCTTGAAGACCAATTTATTCCCATTTACACATGTACGTATAGCCCGTCTTTCATTAGATGTGCCAGTGTTCCCATAAGCGAACGGACTTGCACAGTGGCCTTCAGCTTGAAGGCGGTAGGAAAGGTTTAAGCCAGCAACAGAGAGGATTTTACAAACTAAACTGTTTTCTATCCACAGAAGGAGCAGCAGAAGGAGCAGCAGCAGCAGCTGTGCACCGAGATAGCATTCACGGAAATTGTTTTTCTCCAGAACTGATTCAAATCAAACTGTTTTCGTTTTCGTTTACATTCACATTCACAGTTTCCCCATTCACTTGACTTCAAAGCTGCAGAACCTTCTCTGTGGGAAAAACCACCATCCACCATCATCCCCATCCCCCCATTACTCCCCCCTCCCCACTCCCCCCGGCCATCGTTCAATTCCGCGGAATCCTTCACGAGAGGGGCCTTCTGTAGAACTACTACGATGTGATATGAATTCTGCTTTTACGAGTTGAATTTAATTTGATTTGCGGGAATATTTCAGTTTTAATTACTATATATATTTATGCTGCATTTTCATAACTGCAATACACTTCAGTCTTCCCATAGAAGTCGCCTTAAAGAAATACCGTTTTCATGGGAAGATATTTTCGAATGGAAAACAATTTTTCCTTTTACTCTGCAAATATTTAGGACTTCCGTCCTCCCAATCGCTATATAGTGCCATCCAGTGGCACTATCGGTTCACTTGATCAAGCGACACCATCAGAGGACTGTTACGCACCGATCCCAGGCGGGAACGCAACCGACCGAGGGGCGCTGCCGCATGACGCGCGACTCCTAGACCGAACCGATCGCGGACAGGCAGGACCTATAGACGTTGGACTAAAAGAAATGTTTTTCGACACAAAACAAAGTATTCTGCAAAAACCTTTCATTCGGTTTTGTTGGATATTTAACGAAGTAATTTATTACATGGTTTTTTTTTTAATATTGAAAAATGGCGTCTCCAGCTCCCGCCAAAGAAGCCTCTCCCGGCACGAGGCAACCCCACGCGGTACCTTCTGCAGCCTCCAAATGTGATCCGAAATTTCAAAACCAAGCGAATTCTCAAAAAAGATGATATGTATGTGGAGGGCCCTGTAGGATTCCGATTTTTGAAAAACAACTTTTGAACCAATTGGCGCCCACTCAGTTTTTCAGGAGGGTAACTAGTAGAAGATATAATATGGCAGAGGGAATTATAGTCCGAGACTAAGACCCGAAACGGTTCATGCAAGGCATAATTCGATCTACAAAACGGAAGGAACAGCGGTGCCTCTATATGTATATAGTTTCTAGTGTTTCTGTTAGGAATCGTGAAGTTTATGTGGCTCAACGATGTACATATGTATGTACATACGTCGCCCTTGACCAAGCTGTGCCCGAAAATGCCACCAAGCATTTTTCTACGATTAACTAAGGATGAAAGGTTTATTAAGAGCAATCGATTACTAAGGGTACTGGGGCACCATTTCGAGAAGTGCACAGATTCTTGTCCGGCTTGAATTCATGCCCTTCCCCCCTTCGGAGTTGTCCCTACTTTCTCCTTCTGAATTTGTTGTTCACTTACGTTCTCCCGCCACAGCGTTAGGGATACTATTTTGGAACATGGGCATCATGGGCATCACTGGCATCGATAGCGATAGCGATGCTGCCAGACGTGGCAGTTTCTTGTGCCTGCAACGTCTCTGGGATTTGATGTTGTGCAGAGTGTGGCCGCTATTGTTGTTGTTATCGCGCGGCGTCCACGATGCCCGCTGATGATCATTATCGTCGTCGTGATGATAATTATAGTTATGATGGGGATGGTGATGATGATGCTGCGGATGCTGCGGATGCGGTGTCTGCTTGAGCGTGTACGAGTAGAAATGCCAGCGGTCGGCGAGCGCACAATCGCTCAAAAAAGATTCATCAAACTGTGGCATTGCATAACCGCAATAACAATGACAAAATGGCAAAAAAAAACAACAAAAAAAAAAGCAAATAACTAAACCAACACTAAGCCGCACTGGCCAACACTGAAACACGGGCACTAATCAACAGCTAATCAACACTGAAAAAATAACAGCAAAATTAATGTTGTTTTTTCTTTTTTGGATTTTTTTTGGCAAATGCACCGCCAATTCGATTGCTTTCTTTCTAATCTTTCTCTTTATCTTTCTCTTTTGTTTTCGATCCTCTCCATTCACTTTCAAGAGCAATTGCCTGGTCTTGCGTCCCTCTCTTTCGATTCAATTAATCACAATATATAAATAAATGATTATAAAATGATTATATTTAGAGTCTAAATCTTAGACGCTGTCGCGGTCGCGTTTGCTGTCGCGTCTCGTGCTGCTGTCGACGACTGGAAAGCGCTTTGAACTATGAAAATCCGCAAAAACGGCAAAACGCGCCTCCCCAAACGCGGAGGTGTCCGACGGCCAACGGAGAATCGGCCAACGACCAACAACAGCTCTGGGGAGATCGATCGGGCGAGCGAACCGCTAGGCCAGCGGCGGCAGCGGCAGCAGCAGCAGCAGCAACAAAACCAGTGTCAAAATGGTACTTGCGCCTAGGCTCTCCTCTACTCACTCCCCCTCCCAGCGCGCGCGCACACACACACACACACACACTCTCTCTTAGCCTTGCCATGCTCGCTCGCTCGGTCTCTCTCTCTCTTCCTCTGTCTGCCCATATTCATCGAGCAGAAGCAGAGGCAGAAGCAGCGACTCGACTGCGACTGCGGGCAGCGTCCACAACGACGACAAACAGCTAAAAAAAATAAATAAAAAAATCCTTTTTCGATGACATCGCATCATTTGATACCCTTTATAGATATTTATTTATGCATCTGTATATGTATGTAGGTTTTTCGTATTTCAATATCTTCAAATTGCACAGGAAAGTGGACCTCCCAGAGAGAAAATACCTTATACTTTAAGATTTAAAATGCATCCCAATAGATTTGCTCAGAGAGTGGGAGTTTTAAAAGGAAAGTAAGACACTTTTTGATTTAAATATATTTCATATCCCTATTAAATTTAAATTGGTGGCTTTATTGCCAAGATTTTATAAGTTTGCGCTTAGAGATAGCCTTTACTAAACAAAGATTAGATTCCATATTATCTTAACAGCAGTAAGATAGCAATTTGGGCTGATGATATTATAAAGTAAATATTTGGATTCATTTTGCGAAAAGCTCAAAGCCCTAAATCCCTAAACGTATTAGTAGCTTACTAATGGAAGATCTAAACTAGTTGGTACTAGTACTAGTTGGGGGGAAGTTCCCGCTGAACACTGACACTGACACTGACCCGCACCACTGTCGGCTGTCACGGACCAGCGGACACCCACCCAGGAGCTCTCTGAGGTAGTCTCCAATTTGATGTCGCTTCGGGATGTGCACTCGGAGCCGTCCACCCTGGTGCGCGAGTGCCGGGACAAGGGCTAGCCTGATGGCCGCCCGCCTCCTTGTGGAGGCACACGTCGCCGAGGGGTGCAACATTTCGATGGGCGACTATGGCGGAAAAGGATTCACGGATCCGTTAGTGGCATGCTGCGAGACGGCTACCGTCTGACCATGGAGAAAGAGGAGTTTGTGGTGCTCGTCAAG
>OZ018401.1:22255041-22348669 GCA_963969585.1 Drosophila helvetica | reverse complement strand
CAGCATTTAATTATGGAAAAAGGCGGTTAAAGGGGGAAACACCCTTTAATCCGACCCCCATGAAGGTCAATGATTGCTTTGGGATGCAAAAGTCGATTGCATTTGCTTATCGCGGGAGGGCCGATCGGCACTCGGCAATCGGCAATCGAGGAGGCGGCAGGCGAATTCCCCCTATTCAGATATGGCTCAAATCGAGTTGACATTTCCTGCTTGAATGCCATATATGCATAGTATACATACATATGTACATACGTACATTTGTACATGCTCGTCTGTCAGTCCCTGGTATTTCTCTGTCTGGTGGCGGTGGCGTTGGCGGTTGGGGTGGGGGGCAAACACTTTTGGCTCCGATGATCATTTCCGGAATTGAATATTCCTGTGCCTGAATAAATACCGCTCTACTTTTCATGTCATGTCCGGGGGGATGGGACACGGGATACCACCTACGATTACAGATGCTTAGAAATATTTCCCCAGAACGCCAGAAGTCACGTTCACCCAATTAATTTTTGGCACACGGCAAGAAATGGGGAAACGAGAAATCACAAATCCAAAAACCCACAAAATCCGAAAACCGAAATCCGAAATGAGCCAAACACGAACCCGATATGCCACAGCCACTGCCACTGCCACAGCCACAGTCACAGCCATTGGCACTTTGGCATCGCTGCAATCGAGTCTCGAGTCGAGGAAATTGGATCAGACAACGGAGAGTCCGCCCCGCACTGTCCCCGACTGCAGAGCGGAGCGGAGAGGAGCGGGTTGGACGAGTCCAACGAGAGGTGATTTCAATTCTGGTTCTGGCCAAAACAAAACAAAAAACTACATCTATGTACAAATGTATGTATGTATGTATGTATGAAATACCAAAAAATTAATAGATAAAAGAATGCAGAAACTCCAGATTTTTGGATGGCCACGTTTTGGATACCCTATTGGCCATTCAAAGCTTAAACAAAATCAAATTTAATCAGTTGTACGATTTATTCTTCTCTACTACTAAAGGTACTATATTGCTATGTATATTACGTTTTCCCCGACACCAGAATATCTCAGCAGAATTCCATTCATGCTGGGACTCTTCTCAAATCAGATGGGGAATCGATCAATGATCGATATACCCCGCCTGGTGCCCGTGGCTAGGGTATGCAGAGCCACGATCTGGGCTAGGCGGATTTAAAGCGACTGTCAAATGGGGTAAGGCATGGCCTAGTCATATGGTCCACGGGGAAAGAGAGAAATGGAGGGAAGGGAGGCAATCGGCGATGACACCAAATTGGTAATTGGCACAGCCAACGACGACGACAACGACTACGATAATGAAGATCATTCGTAATCAACGAAGCTTCATTATGCCCCGTATGCAAAGTCCTCCGGGCGGCGCACAGTGGGGCCTCCGGCCATTTTAATCTGCTAAATTCATAACTTCTGAACGAATGAAGAAATAAACTGTGTTTGAAAGAAGAATCTTTCCAAATTTTCTCTGCGCGATTACAATAAAAACTGAGCTTTGTTGCCGCTGTGCCTGTGCCTATGTATTTTTGTATTTTTTTGTTGAAACTTGTAATGGTCAATTTTACTATGCATAAAACTTTTATAAGAAAGTTCTCTTTCAGATTCGTATTTACATATGTACATATGTAGGTATAAATTATAAAAAGCACTCGCTCTAATAATGACTTTTTCCACCATATTTCGGCTTAGGTCACACTGTGCGGCGACGGCGGCTTCTCTCTCAAAAACTTGACCAATATTTGTCCATCTCTGTCTCCCTCTCCCTCTCTTTATATTGCTTTTTCTGCTCTTCCCGAACGAGAGTAGAGCTTCAACCTGTTTGATGAGAGAGAAGAAGAGATCGTGGGCACCGCAAGAGTGTAAGCTTTTGAAAGAGAGAGAGAGAGAGAGAGAAAGGCATTGCAAGGGCACAAGCACATTGTGCTTATGTATGTAAAGGTGGAGCATTTTGTTTACAACTCTCACAGTCACAAGCCCTTCCAATGGGTATTTTTTGAATCGTTCGTTAAGAGAGAGAGAGCGCCAGCTTAAAAGCGTAATGTACCGCAAGACAGAGCATAAGACCCAGTTAGAGAGTCAGAAGAGAGAGAGAGAATTAAATCATTTACGAAATAATGGCGAAATGTAAAACGAAAACAAAACAGAAACCACTCAACAGAGAAACAGAAAAAGCATAAGCAAAACGCGCAAAAATGTGAAAATGTTGAATGAATGAATGAATGACCGCGCAACAAACACCAAAAGCTACATACATGCATACATACATACACATACATGTACATATGTATGCATTGTGGAATGTTGTGTGTTGATTGCTTTATGGAATGCCATGCTTTCTAACCGCCACGCCACGCCAAGCCGCTCCATGCCACAATCGCGATCGCAATAGTTCCTGGCCACCCCAGAAATGGCAATGGAAGAAAAGGCTGCGGCAGATGTACCCCCCAACGCGTATGTTCGCGTGCTACACATATCGGTAGGGTGCGGAGGGGGTGGCGGGGAAGAAGCAATAAAACAAAGCAGTAAAACGACATGACATAATCTGGTGTCGACGCCAAATAGCAACAAAAGCACACACAAACAACAGCGAGAGACGAGCGACGATTCATTAAAATTTCTGTCATTAACAGAATAAGTGGGATTGGGAAAGAGATTGAAAAGAAGATACTTTCAATTATGCTCAACAATAGTGCTTTCTACAAATAATTATCAATTTGAAGGGTTCAATATGAATGGTTTGAAACAAATTTGAGCGTTTACTTATTTAATATCTATTTTTTACAGGTACAATGACCTTCTGAAATGGAATTGACACACGTGTAAAGAACGAAGGAGGCGAACGCAGAGAACAGAACAAATTTCACTGATTTGGAGGAACGAAGAGAACGGGGCACTTGCTCCAAACGTGCAAGAGACCAAACAGAACGGCACATCCTTCAAACATTCGATAGAACGAAGAGAACAGAACACGTTTCCAATATTCGAGGGTACCCGAAGAGAGCGACGAACGACGAACGATTGCTTTGAGCAATTCCCGGGAATGCTGAGAGACGAAACATGCTCCCTAAAATTCGTGGGAACGAAGAACGGAACGGAATATTCATTCAAGGGGAACAAACAGAACGGTACATGTTTCGTGAACGGGTGGAGTTGGAATGGCGAGAACAAACCATGGAGTCTGTGTCCCCCATGGGTGTGTGTGTGTGTGTGTGTCTGACTGTGCACTCATCGGTGTGTCCCCCGGTGTGCCCATGCCCTTGCGGCATGCCAGAGGGTGGGGGTGGGGAGCCGCGCATGATGACGTCACGCAGCACAGGTGCTGTCATCAGGTAAGTATTTTGACCGCCCTTGGACCCCCACACAATGAATATGTACATACATATGTATGTATGTACAAATGTGTGCACTGAATTGTTGAATTATACATCATCATATTAATATCATTGCTTATGGCTTATTTTGGCCATTCGGTTGCTCGTCGGTCGGTCGGTCGTTCGATTACTCACACGAGAATCGTTTGCTCTTCGTTCTTCGTTCGGCGTATCGGCGTATCTTTCAATCGCTATTTTCGTTTGTTATTCTTTCACTTTCACTTTATCTTTTTGCTATTTCACTTTCACTCTTCCTTCTCCTTCTTGTTTCTTGTTGTATTTTCTTTCTCTTTTCCTTTTTGTTCTTTCGCTTTTCCTTCTGTTTTGTTTCGAATGTTTCTCTGCTTTGTTGTTGTTCTCCCACTATTCTCTCACTATTAAACAACTATTTTCTCCGACTTTCCGCTAAATTTGTGCCTTCATCAGTCGATCCTCGTTACACTTCCACGTTCCACGGCGGCGACTGGGGACTACACGCTGAACGCTGGACTTGTTCCGCATCTCAATGTTCCTAACCCTTTTCTGAAGTCATCCACACGAGGGAAGTGCTTGCTTCCTTCCTTCCTTCCGTCCGTCCGTGTGTGCGCCCGGCAACGGTTAGATAACTTTTGAGGCAGCAGCTCGTCGTCATAATTAATAATGCGCTACAAACAACAGACAGAAACAGCGACAAATGAGAGAGAGAGTGAGTGAGGGAGAGAGAGAGAGAGAGAGAGAACACAACTCAACTCTTGACGCAGCGCAAACGAAAATGAAACTACATTTTGGGCATGAGGCATATTTGATGCCTCCTCATCAACGACTCCTAGCCTTCTCCTCCATCGTGACAGCGGCTCTGGCAGAGAAGTGAAGTGAAGTGAAGAGAAGAGAAGTGAAGAGAAAAGAAGCCACCAAGTCCATTTGGAATGGGAAGCGATGGGCGTTGGGCGATGACGCTGGCGATGGGCGACGATGACGATGACAATGACGACCATCGTGACTCCCGATGCGTGCGTCTATCTCCGTTCGTGTGGGCGTGTAGCGAGAAAGATGTGGTGCGTGGGTGTGGGAGTGGTGTATACGTCACCCACTAGTCTGCACCGCACCAGATGTACGTCCGTACGACCGCAAATGTAGATAACAATGGAGCATTGGGGAGGTCTGGAGCACTGCAGAGTTCCCATGATGAAAGGGAATAGGAAAGGGAATCCGAAATATAGAAGCAAAGTAAACGCTCCAAAAGTCTAGTTGATCGATGGTTATTTTTATTTGAAACCTCATCCTCATCCAAACCATCGCCTCTGCAATTTCTCGTTACACTTCCACGTTCCACGGAGACGCTGGGGATGGGGATGGATGACTGCCGTGTTCCGCGTCGCAATGTTCTCGGGAATTCTCCTTTATTGCAGATTAACATTCGGGAAATCCGTTCGAAGTCATTCAGAGCATTGCCACCAACCCTTTAAGGTTATTCCTATCCTCAAGCATTTATGACTGAAAGCGCAGTTACACAGTTAGTTCCGCAGTTCCGTGTACAGTTACACTTTTCATTGAGAATGACTCGGCAGTCTTATCAATAAATAGCTGCTCCCAGACAGATTACTGTTGTTCTTGGACCCCCAAATAGCTGTTTCGAAAAGGATAACAGAATGACCGATGCTGAACCTAAAGAGAGGAGTTTCCCCTCTAATTAAATATTTTGGATACACCATGTACGAGTATTTACTATGAATTCCATTCAACATTCAACAAAATCTGCCGCACTCTCTTTCACTTTCAGCCCGTCCAAACAGACACAAATACCTGCCCAACGAGCCAACGAACGAATGAGATATCTTTTGAATCAGTCAGGTGGTCAGTGGTTGGGAGGCGGAGGGGCCATAAAATTCCATACAATACGAGGCATAACTGTCCAAAAGACACGCTTCAGATGGCGGCATACGGCAAGACAGCAAGACACAAAAGACACACACACACACAGAGAAAAAGAATGAATGAAAGTTTTGCACCCAAGGTAAACTCCAGTAAACGCCACTATCCGTCCGTATAGAAGAAGGGGGCTCTCCCCCTTCCATCAACCAGCCCACAGCCCGCAGCCCACAGCCCTCAGCTAGAGGCAGAGCCACAGATGGGGTCATGTCCGCAGGGAGGTATACAGTTATGACATATGAAAATGAAATGAAATGAAATGAAATCCATTCCATAGGAAAGCAAGAGTGGCAGTGCAGAATGTGGCAATTGTGTAAGTGAAAAGCACAAAGCGGTTTAAAGAAGCCCACAATCGAGGCGACACCACACTCTCCACCACGCACTCTCCATCGGAGCGAGAGAGGGAAAGCGGCGCGGCGCCATTTCATACGTGACCACAGAGGCCCAGAGCCACTGAGCGACGACTACGACTACGACAATGGCTAGAGCTACAGCTAGAGCTAGAGCTGGAGCTAGAGCTGGAGCTAGAGGTGGCAACCACCGCATAGAGTCATTCAGATTTCACTTGGGCGCCACTCAAATATCGCTTCATGACCTGCAAACGTAACAGGAAGCACCAGTAGGCGGTACAACTACAACTACAACTACAACTATAACAACTACTAACCGCAGTATTTAAATCTTTATCAAATGCTGAACTCTTGTAAAATGCGCACTTTTCTTTTTTCCTGTACAAATTGCCCATAAACGAACGGAATGGAGAATGGCCGTTCACAGGAGAACCTCTAAGAATGGAATTTATATTAATGAAACACAGTTGAATGGAACATTATATATATTTTATGTACACTGCTCTGTTCTGCTAGCTTTGCAATATGCATTTTCCATAAGGGAACGAATTGAATAATTGCCATTCACAAGGGAACGTGGGAACATTTGCTAGTGGACAATCTGGCAATGAAACATTTGCTAATGGAAACGTACTCTAGATCTAGATACTTTAGAAATCTTTAAGACAATCTGATTCGACTTACTTATTCATAAATTTCCCTTAAACGAACGGAACGGAACGGAGAGAGGCCATTCACGTGGGAATATGGGATCATATGTGGGATACTGGGTGCTCTTTTTCAACCCGAGAGATATATGGAGATATGTTGTTGGCAAGGGAGATTCATTTTCGTAGAAGAATGTGGCAGACAAAAATGACGGATGTTCCTGGTATCCCCTTTATGGTGCACGGTTAAACTGTAATTCGTATTTTAATTACGCGTTTCAGGCATGGCCCAAACCCTCCCCGCGACACCCACACCCACACTCACACCCACACACCGAGAGAACAGGTTGAAGGTCACATACATAGTAGCATGGGGTCTGTGGGGGGGCGGTCAAAGGTTACGGTCGGAAGGAAGCGAAACGATTGCCAATGAAATGGAGCCAATTCCCAGAACCCTTGACGTACGACCTTCCACCCCGCACCCCCCACCACCCACCACTCACAGAGAGTGAGAGAGTGAGAGAGAGAGAGCGAAGTGGAGGGACATTGGACATTTGAGTATCCTCGAAAATGGAAATGTGTGTCGTCCATTCATGTCCTCGTGATAGCCACACAATTGAGTGCATTACTGCCTCTGCCTCGAAATCAAGTTTCATATTTTGCGTATTGTTCATTCATTCATTCATTCAGTCAGTCAGTCCTTTCAAAGAGGGACAGAGAGACAGACAGACAGACACAGGACTGTCCTTGTTTCCGATTGTGTGGCAAATTGTCTGACAGCCTGCCTGCCTGTGTGCCACATCTCCTCCGCTCACCTCATCGTCTTGCCGTCAATCGCAATTGACAAAAGCTCGATACTTGCTCGAATGCTATTCCGCGTGGAGTGGAGATCACACAAAAGGTAGATAGATGAGGGTTGGAATGGACGTTTAATATTCATTTACATCCGACAGTGGCGACAGGCAACGGGCAACGGGCAACAGGTGACACGACAGACGAATGGACAGACCGTGTTAGAAAGTGCAGTGAAAGCCAGGCAAAATTGTTCAATCAACAACAATTAAACAAAACCCTTTTCATGTCCACACACAGACACAGAAACACCGACACGACACAATGCCATGCCCCTCTGCCCCACCGTTTCCAATTTACATTTACATTTCCATCTGGCATTCGAGGAGAACGGAGAATGGAGAAGAGCAGGGGAGAAGGATGCTAAAAAACACAGAGAGAGAGAGAGAGAGAGAGAGAGAGAAAGACAGATCACAATCAGAGATGGAACGAGGGAAGAGGAACGAGGAACGGGAAACGAAACATAAAACACTGATCGCATCGCACATTTGTTTGTCGGAGGAGATGATGATGTGTCCACGTCCATCTCTATATGGAGTAACCCCGAAAATTGCCACAATGCGGGGCTGACATGTGTTGACATTAGGCATAAGGCAGACCGATTAGATTAGATACGAGATGGAAAAGAGTGATAAAATGCGAACGAACATGAGAGCTTTTCCTGCAGGCGCATGCTGCTATGTATGTATATCGATAGCAGGCACAAACAGGCCTAGTCCGGCTAAGGCGTAAGCCCTCTTTTGGTCGGATAATAAAGATTTATACAATTATATATGTATGTAGATATTCGGAAATCATTGAACCCGCGGGGGTGCGGTGCCGGTGCCGGTGCCCTTTTGCCCCCCCAGAAAAAGCTCTCGTTACAGACAGCTTTTTTGCTGCAATAAACGCAATTGCAGTTGCCTCTTCACTGCGTTCCAGCAGAAGCAAAGCTTACGGCTACGACCCCATCACAATCTGCACAGAGCGGGTCGTATCTCATTCTCATTATCCCGCCTTATCACGCCTCAAGGTCATTCTGGAATCTAGACTTTTCTTGGCCTTTTTTGTGTATTTTGGTTCAGTTTTGTTCAGTAGATATGGACGAACTATTATCTATCTATTATCTGATTATTCCAATAAAATGGTAGCCCCCACTGGTACATACTCATGCTGACGGTTCCTCCTCCCCCATTGATGCGCTGCTGATCGGTGGGGGTGTTGGGGTTGGATGTATCCAACATAACGGCATCATCGGCACTTGCTGCCCGATTGAAGGGCCTCGGCCTGCGGTTTTTGAAGCGCAAACGGAGCTCTGTATTGAGGACACGCATTGCGGTAAATTCTGTTCTTCCACTCTTTCCGTTTCTCGTTCCTCGATTTGTATCCCTTTGCTCCTCCCAAGCAAAGCAATCGGTTGCTGTTGTTGTTGTTGTTATTATTTGTATTTTTTGTTTTTATTGTGCAATCGATATGTGGGTCGGGAAACTGGAGCAAACGCTTCAACGATTCTCCCGCTGTTCGGGAATCTGTATCTGTCTCTGTATCGATATCATTGATCTATTGTACACACACACGTACACACACACACACACACACACTCGCGCACACACTTAAACACAAAAAAAAAAATAACAATTGAACAGCACACTCCCTTTTTTGCGGGGGGGCCAGGCAAAGGGAAAGGGTGATCTCCAGAGAGAGATATTGCTTTTATGATATCACTTTTTGGGGCGGGTCACGAGCGTGCGATACGAGAGGGGGGTTCGTTCGGGTTAAGGCAAGCCTGTTCGGTGTGGGGAGCGGAACGGCACGGAACGGAACGTACCGTTGATGAGAAAATTTCGCGTGCGACTGAATCAGCGAGCGGCCCCAGACCACAGACCCCAGCTCCGACTCGTCAAAACGGTAAGCGATGAGCGCTTACTGCGCTCTAGCGTGAGCGCCAGCGTCAGGGGGAGAGCGGTACAACTTTTACAAATCTAATTGGACAGAGGGGCAGGGCAGGGCAGGGCAGCAGCGGGCCAGTTGGGCCCAGTTGCACATAGTGTTGCACATAGTGCATCAATGTAAGGTGTGCGATTTGCCCGCGCTAGGCGGAACACACTAGGAGAGCACCTTCCCCTTACTATTAATACTCTTTGGGACTGTCCAACATTTGCACTTTCGAATGAACTTTTGCTCAACGTATACATACATACTTATCTACATTTGTGTGTGTGTGTGTGTGTGTGTGTAGGGAGAGAGCTGCGATGAGAGAGAGAGAGAGAGAGAGAGCTTCGGCTGCTCCATTATCTATCAAAAGCGCTGACCGCTTATCAAATCAACGGGCAAAAATGATACAGTCCGCGTTTGCTTGTCTAAGATCTAGAATTCACACAAAAACAAGACAAAGACACAGAGTACACACGGGAACTTTTCTTTTTGCAAGTGCAGAAGGCTAAGAATAATATTTTTCCCTTCACATTTATTGATCGGCCAGCCAAACATGGCCGACTACCAGACACCCTCCGCCTGGATTTTCTTTCTGCTGCACCTATTAGGAAATAATATGATATGATATGACATGATATATGATGATATGATAGTGTGCTGGGATTCCGGACCTGAAATTCCCCGAAAATACATATTCTTTGTGCGAAATCATGGAAGAATACACAAGAAATTCGGTTGTTCTCCCTGTCCAGGGTATATGAATGGATATTGTTGTTGTGTTTGGACAGATCATTTAATTCACATACATAAATATATATGTAAATATTTACAAAGTTATCGGAGCAAAAAATAAAAAATAAACCAAAATAAACATAAGAACAGCATACCCTTTGCCCTGTGCGAGCAATAGGTCTAATGATGCAACAGGATTAAACCGCTAGGCAACTGTTAAGGTGCAACAAATACATATGCATATGCATATGCACACGTATGTAAATCGTACACATATAGATGTATACATAATTGTGCTGTATATCCATCGCACTTGCACCCACACATTTGCAATGCAGTTGGAAATCATTTTTCACTTTAAATTTGAATTCCACATCCATCTGCTGGAGCAGGAGCTGCAGCAGCAGTAGCAGCAGCAGTAGCAGCAGGAGGTGGAGGGGAATGCATTTAGAATGAAAAAGGAATGGTGGGTGGAGTGGAGTGGAATGGAATGGAATGGAGTGGGCAGGTCAAAAGGAAGTGGAGAGAAATCTCATAGTCGTCGTCGCTGCCGTTGTTTTTGTTGTTGTTGTTGTTGTGGCTCTCGAATTCTCAACAGTTCTTTGGAGAGGGAAAGAGCCGGAAGAAGCCTTCCCAGGGGAAGCAGTAGCAGTAGCAGCAGCAGCCGCCGCCGCCGCAGCAGCAGCAGCAGCGACTGCGACTGCAGCGTCGATGTTGACGTTGGTTGATGCTAAAAATAGACTTGTTGACAGCTCCCGAAACGCACAGCAGCCGTGGGAGTAGCTGCAGTAAGGGAATATGGATGCGTTCTTTTGGATTAGCTTGGACCATGCCATCATCGATGGATTGTACCATGGGGATAGGGATAAATATCCCATATTCATACCATTTCTGAACGCACCCATACATACACACACACACACACACAGAGTGAAAAGAGAGTGAGAGCGAGCTAAGAAAAACAGCAAATCCCTTAAAACCGCCTCTAACCATCCCTCTTCCACCCACACACACACACACACACCATCACATACCATTCAATTGTTTTCTTGATTTCTTTTAAGGCTACATACATATAACAATTGTTTCTATCATTGTCGGCAAGGGCAGGCAGGCAGGGTGATGTGATGTGGTGCGGTGCGGCGAGGCAGGGCTGGGTGGCCTTTACGGAGGCGGGGCCGTTAGAAAGACAATTGTACTTACCAATTTTCTGCAGTAAATTCATTTTATCCGAAGTGGTATTTTTGGTGTTGTACTTCCTTTTGCATTGATTAGGTTTGGCCAGGGCCAGGGGCCCGCGCCCGAGCCAGTTGCTCCTCCACTGGAGCTAGGGATTGTAGCTGTAGCTTTAGCCGGAGATGTAGGTGCACTTTTTATGTTACGGCGGAGACGGAGGCTGGATGAGCCTTACCGTTGCCGTGTCCCTTCTTCTTCTGCTTCTCTGCAGCCGCCGCACACGAAATTTGTACCCACACATACACATTCACATGGAGGCACGCACACACAGGCACACACGCACTGGCATACGCTTGCTCGCTCTCACTCTCTCTCTCACTCTCTGTAGCGTAGCCGCGACGCTCTTCTGTTTACGATCCTATCTATATCTGCGTATATAATCCACGTTATCAGAGTGCGAGGGGCCGCACAGATGCCTCCTCGTTTTTTCTCGCGCACAGCGTTAACATTGCAATCAAGTTAATTCAATTTGATTTAATCAAAAAAATATACAAAAAAAATAACAACACAGCGCTGAAGAGCTGCTCTGCAAGAGTTAAAATACGGACAGACTTTGCAACACTGATTCGCTGGTGGCCCAGGGTAGCGCTGGGAGAAACATCGATAGGTCGATGCCTTGCAAATATAATATTTTAAGCTTGTTCGGATTTTCTGTCGTGTAATCCTTTTGTTTTATTTCTTTAAGTTTTTAAGTAAGCTAGTTAAAATCAATCTATTTAAAATTATTGAAATAGATTTGTTAGTCACAAATAGTCGATGACACTTAAAGATAGGTTATGAATAATGTTATGAGTATGGAGAACTAGATGAACGCTTAAATATATAATATATATCAGATAAGGAGGGGACACTATTGAAATTTTGCAATAGCAATCTCACTCTTTTTTAATATAATAATATTTTTTTTTTCAAAATATAACGCCGATTGGTTCCGACTATCGCACAAAACTACCGATATGTTTTTGAAACCCCCCTGGGCTTCCAGCAAAAACCTATATCGATACATTGATATATCAATATATCTATATTTAACATCCCTAAACGAAACGGAACAGCGGCTAGCGATAGCGATGCACCTTAAAAAAAGCCGATAATAGAAATTAGCAGTGAAACATTTAGTATTACGGGCCCCGCCACGATTCCGTGGTGTGATATAGTGTTATTTGGCCAAAGTGAAAAGTTTTTGGTAATTAATCTGTTGCAGATCCTGTTCATTTTTTTTTTAAATATACTTCTGCTGTGTGTTTGCACTACGGGTGTGTGTGGTTTATATGTGTGTGTGTGTGAAACTGCTCCTTTGTTTGCTCATACAAAAAAAACGGCGTCGGCTTCGCGCAGTTCTTGTTGTTTTTTGTAGTTTTAGTCATTGTCATTGCCGCTCCCGGCGCTAGGGTGTGTGCCGCCGCAAAGGAAAAACAAAGGCCTCCTTTACATCCGTTTTTCGCGTGCGTGCGTGTGTGTGTGTGTGTCGATAATTAATTGCACGCAAGTTGCAGCAGCAGCTAGAAAGTTGCATTATTTCAAAAGCCTGTCACGGAAAATGTCAATAAATGAAAGATGCAAGAACAACAAAAATCAACCACCAGTAGAAAGAGGGTGTGCGTTTGAGAAGAGAATAGCAAAAAGAACAAAAAACAGTAGCAAAAAAAAGCTCGCGCTTGCCGGTTTGTGCCCATTAGCCCAGCCCCAGTCCCAGCCGGGTAGCCACCCCCAGGCAAGCAGCAGCAGCACACACCCACAGCGAGGAAGAGAGAAAGACAGTGCCGCGCGAGAGTAGGGGGAGGGAGGAGGCACCCATATTCCATATTCCTTGCACCCTTTGCACACGATGCACAGCATAGCATAGCGCACACAAGATGCCTCTCCCTCTCTCCCTTTTTATGCTCTCTTCTCTTATGCATGCTCTCCCACGCCGGAAAGACCGGATCCCGTTAAAATTGGGCGGTGATGGTGGAGAGTAGAGATGGCAGCAGCAGCAGCAGCAGCAAGGTCTCTCCTCCTGATTGCACTTGTCATCACGGTCTCGGTATATGTATCTGCAACCCGCTTGTTGGCGCATTTCGTTTTTCTAAATCACTTGACCCCATTACCTGGTAGCAAACCCAATACCTGATTCTCTTGGCTGTTGCTGCTGCTTCTGCGGCTGCGACTGAGGCTGCCAGGCTAGCCTGGTGGTCATTTGTTTTGCCGCTTTCTAACGGACCAGTTGAATTGGCGCACGCGTCGTTTGCCTTCTGTTTGTTAGTCTCCTCTCCATCTGTCTCTCTCTCTCTCTTTCTCCTTGCGTTGGTCACCCACCTCCCAACCCCTCTGGATGACTAGCTGCACTTGGGAAATTATCCATCCACTGACGCTGTGTCGCTGCTGCTTCTGCTGCTGGAAGAAGAGCAGAAAAAGTTGTTTGCTCTGCTCTCTTCTGCGCGCGGGTTTGTGTGTGTGTGTGTGAGCAAGTGTGACAAACTCTCCAATTCTCCAACCCCCTGTCGTCAAGGGTCCATCAACTGTGCGTAGAATGCTGCCTGTCCTGTCGAGGAAATTTCCATGACAACCGTAGATCGGTGATATATGTACATATGCTATTTATGTATGTCTCATATGTAGGTGTGGCTCCTGTTCATATAACATACATACTGTAGCATATGTGTATCCAATCCATTCTAACGGTGGTGGGGTAGGGTATACAAGTGTCGATTTCCTCCTCACATTTCCTGTTATACAAACAATTATTGCATACAGCAAAATGTACATGCGTGCGTATGTGTGTGTGTGGTGTTGCTTATCCGGCTTTTTGTGGAACATCTTTGGATATTGTTGGATGGATGGATATATTGGCTGGCATTGAAGCCATTCTTCTGCTCCTCGCACTTTCTGCAAGCTTAGCTTGTTTTCTCTTTTCAATCGGCAGCCGCAGCAGCAATAGCAGGGGGAGTGGGTGTCGGGGAACGGACACCGTTCCAATTTCATTCCAATATATTCCAGTGCGTGTGTGTGTGTGTGTGTGTTTGAAGGCAGTGCAAGTGCCGTGCCGTGCCGGGAATCGCCTTATCAAAAAGCTGGTCCGTTTCTCTTTCTGTCTCTGTTTCTGGCCTTATCGAGTGACTCACGAGAGAGCGGTGGCGTCGGCGGCGACAACAACAGGCCTTTGCCTCAATACCAGGAACTGCATACTACAAATATATACATACATACATATACATATTATATTATGCGAGTGCCCACAAACAGATGTGTGGTTGTGGTTGTGTCTCAAATTATTTTATAGTATGAATATGCCTGCACTTTTCTAGACACGCACAGAGCCAGCGACAGACGGGAGCCGAGCAGATCAACAGACCTGAACCCAACCCCACTGTAGCGATCCAGCGAAACAAACTCTCCTTCAGGCACATCGGATTGCTTTCCATTCGAGCAACAGCCACATCAAAACAGCATGGCCTGGCGCTTCAAGGCTTCCAAATATAAAAATGCCGCGCCCATTGTCCCCAAAGCGGAGGCATGTGTCCGCGAGATCTGTGTGGGTAGCTATCAGACGTATGGCAACAATATCGCCGCATCGGCCGCCTTCATGGCCTTCAACTGGGAACATACCGGATCGAGTGTGGCCGTCCTGCCGCTGGACGATTGCGGGCGCAAGAGCAAGACAATGCCGCTGCTCCATGGGCACACGGACACAGTGACAGACCTGAAGTTTTCGCCATTCCATGACGGCCTGTTGGCCACCGCGTCGCAGGATTGCCTGGTACGGACTTAGCGATCAATTCTCCTCCCCCCACGCCCCATATTTACGCAATGGCGCTCTGTTCTTCTTTTTGTTAGGTGAAAATCTGGCATATACCAGAGAAGGGGCTGGAGCAGTCGCTCTCCGATCCGGAGGCCGTCTTCTCACACAAACAGCGACGCGTGGAGACGGTGGGCTTCCATCCGACGGCCGATGGAATGATGTACTCGACGGCGGCCGGTTGTGTGGCGTTGTTCGATCTGCGGAGCCAAAAGGAGATATTCTGTGAGTGCCTCTCCGTCAAAGCCAATGCTGGACGAGCGACGTCTAATCGGGTTCACCTTTTCCACTCACACAGCCAACAATGAGCATCCCGAGGTGATACAGTCGGCCAGTTGGCGCGAGGATGGTACTGTCCTAGCCACCAGCTGCAAGGATAAGTGTGTGCGAATCTTCGATCCACGCGCCGCCGGCTCGCCCATCCAAATGCTGGCTGAATCGCATCAGAGCATCAAGGACTCGCGCGTTGTCTGGCTGGGTGGGCAGTCGCGCATCCTTACCACCGGCTTTGATGCGGCTCGCCTGCGGCAGGTTATCATCCGCGATATCCGTAACTTTGGCACGCCCGAAAAGACCCTCGAGTTGGACTGCTCGACGGGCATACTGATGCCACTGTTCGACCCCGACACGAACATGCTTTTTCTTGCCGGTAAGGGGGACACGACCATTAACTATCTGGAGATCACAGACAAGGATCCGTATCTGATCGAGGGACTGCGGCACACCGGTGAACAGACGAAGGGCGCTTGCCTGGTCCCCAAGCGGGCATTGCGGGTCATGGAGGCGGAAGTGAATCGCGTACTCCAACTGACATCCAATATGGTCATACCCATCATGTACCAAGTGCCCAGAAAGGTGAGAGAGTGATATATGCACATACATATACATATATGTATCTTTGGGATTCCCTCTGAAAGAGATCGATTCTAATTCTGGGTTTCCTTTGCTCTTTCCCCTAGACCTATCGTGACTTCCATGCCGATCTTTATCCGGAGACCACGGGCTACAGAACGGAGCTGATTGCCAGCGAATGGCTTAATGGCAGCAACCAGGCGGTGCCCAAGATGAGTCTGGACCCGGCAAAGCGGGAGCTTGGCGACGAACCGATAATCGTAAGTGAGGGGCAGAGAAGGACGTGGCCGAATTCAGAAATAGGAGATTTCTATATAGATTAAGAGCAGGGTCTGGGCTGTCTATAGGTTCTATGCGATCTTTCATCTCTAATCCCCGTTTTCCTGGCCATCAATGCAGATCCATCGCGGCAATTTAAGCGATTTTGTCAAGAATCTGGAGAATCAGCGGGCCAATGGTCAAGGAAAGGGCAAGGCCACCGGCCAGAAGAGCCAAACACAGACGCAGACCCCAAATCAGTCGGCCAAGCGGAACGACAACGATCATTTTGTGATGCTGAGCAAGGGGAACAATTTCGAGGAGAAGAACGGCAACGACAACAGCAACCAGAACGGAGCCGGTCAGAAGAAGAGCTGCTCCCAGTCGCAGTCACAGTCACAGCCGGACGGGGAATGCAGCGAGCTGATCCGCAAATTCGAGGCCAAGTACAAGACCAATAGCGAGAAGGAAGTACGCGCAGCAGGGGGCGGGGGCCACGACGATGAAAAGGAGTCGCCCACCGAACATTCTGCCGGCAGCAGCGAAGAGGCCTCCGCCAGCTCGTCGGGGGCTCTGGACACGCATTCAGCCAGCGGCAGCAACTCCCCGCCCAAGCCAATGCCGCGCACATCGCGCAACAATTCCCTGCCGGAGGCCAGCGATTCGGCCGGCGAGAGTAGCAGCACCACAACCACACCACGGCCCAGGCCACGTACAACGGCAGCGACTGCCTATAAGGTGCCCCATCCACTGATCCGCAAATCCTCCAGATCAACGTTTTGGTTGTTGTCTTTCGTTTTGGTTTCGTAGCGTTTTTTTTGCTTTGATTTCTACATCGTTTCTTATACATCATCATTATGGACTCATTGTGGACTTTATTGAATGATTTTTGTACGATATCGATCATTGATAACGATTGTATTTAATAACGGGTGCGTACACGATCAGAGCTTGATCAGCGATGTGATCCATGAACTTGTGCCAAAATTGTATCGCAAAGATCACTGATCGACCGCTGATCAAGTTGTGCTGGTGAAGGCGCCCAATGATTTGTTCTTTTATCGATTTTATTTACGAGTCGTAGCGTTTGTAGATGTTTCGTTGCTTTGGAGACCAGATCCCACTTGTCTCCAGGCTCACTGCACTGTTGCTTGATGGCATTCTTTTTATTTGTATTGCCTCAGGTGCCTCATTATGATTTTCGTCACTGTTTTGTAATTATTTCTCCATTCAGTTGAGTGTACAATTTTGATTGAGCGGCACCAATTTACATTTATTATATACATGTATATATTTGCTTGTGGTAGACTTTGACCATTGACTTTAACGATATTTTTGCACACATACACACAGCCCCGTTTGGGACCGAAGCCCTTCTCGAGCACCACAGGCGATGTGTCCTTCGACAAGGTGTTTGCCGTGCCGCTTGCACCCGGCTCTCATGAGAACATCTCGAACGTTGGCCAGGAGAGCGTGGGCAGCGGAGGTGGAGGTGGAGGCGGAGGCGGAGAGCCACCAGCAACCCTAGCTCACGTACAGGCGTCAGCTAAGCCGGATCTCATTGTCGAAATCGAAATCAAAAGTGAGTGGACACCGAATTGATAAAAAGGGATACAAGATTTCCTAAACACCACTTCCTGTATCCTGGTATGCATTGCAGAGAAGAACGAACGGGAGACGATTGCATCCGCCGGCAATGGAGTGCAAAAGTCACTGACTACATCGGAGCGGCGCAAGGTAAGCCTCTCTCCAACGAGACTGATTCTCTCTTCGTCTCTCTCTCTCTCTCTCTCTCTCTTTGTCGCTGCTGTAGTCCTCTTCTGCTACATGCATGCATATGTGTGGTCTGTAATCCGTAATCTGTAATCTGCTCTCTTCTGACCTCTCTTACATGCCTGTGCCACAACAAAATTGGCCTTATCTCGTGCCTAACTTTCTTTGAAACGCATCCTGACTACTTACTAACCCCCCACAAAACCAACTCCTCTGTCTACTACAACTTCCAACCAACAACCAACAACAACCAACAACAACAACAACGATAACGATAACGACAAAAACCACTGGAACCACTGTAGTCCTCGGCTGACGATGATGAATCATCCGATAAGGTCTGCAAGGGGGGATCACCACCCGAGTCCGATCGAATGCGCTAGCCAGCATTAATCACACTTTATTATCTTTATCGCTTATCCCACACATAGATTTTCGAACAGAACTCCGAGTCGTCGGAGAATTCAACGGAGGGCGAGGACCGCACCGATGCCGATCTGCGGCGCTTCTCCTCGGCCCGGAGCAGCATTGCTGAGCGTCGACGTCTCTACGAGAATCGCTCCAAGAGTCAGGTGGACGAGAAGGCCCAGTCGCCAGTACCATTGTAAGTGTAAGGAGGGGGGTGCAAGACCTGCACAACCTGTACAACATTCCCTCAATCCTTTCCCTCTTGCAGGCGCCGCGAGCACTCCAAGGTGGAGCCGCTGAAGTCCAGCCAGCAGCAGCACCAGAGCAATGTTATTGGTGGCACCTGCATCGATAGCAAGCGGATCTCGGTGCCTGAGGGAAAGCTCCTCGAAGAGCATCGCCAGCAACGGGGCAACAATGGAGCCCATGCCAATGCCAATGCGACTGGCCTCAAGAAATCCGCCACGGAGGCTGCCTTCAGTGCCGCCTCGACCAAACGCACCTCGACCGTTTTCGGCAAGGTGTCTAAATTCCGGCACCTGAAGGGCACGCCCGGCCACAAGTCCACGCACATCGAGAACTTGCGCAACTTGAGCCGCCAGATACCGGGCGAATGTAATGGCTTCCATGCCAATCACGAGCGTGTGGCGGTTCCGCTGTCGGGGCCTGGCGGCAAGATAGCCATCTTCGAGCTGAGTCGCCCGGGCCGTCTGCCCGACGGTGTTATTCCCTCGCTGGTGAATGGGAGCAACATCATGGACTTCCAGTGGGATCCGTTCAATGCCCAGCGCCTGGCCGTCGCCTGCGACGATGGCATCGTCAAGCTGTGGCACATAGCCGAGGGCGGCCTCAGTGAGCCAACAAATACTCCCGCCGGCGAACTGACTGCCCACCTCGACAAAATCTATTTCATCCGCTTCCACCCGCTGGCCGCTGACGTTTTGCTTACCGCCAGCTACGACATGACCATCAAGCTCTGGGACTTGAGCACCATGACCGAGAAATGCTCGCTCACAGGCCACTCGGACCAAATATTCGACTTCGCTTGGAGCCCATGCGGCCGCCTGGGGGCCACCGTCTGCAAGGATGGCAAAATACGCGTCTACAATCCACGCAAGTCGGAGATGCCCATACGCGAGGGCAACGGACCCGTGGGCACCCGAGGGGCCCGCATCACCTGGGCCGTCGAGGGACAATACATTGTCTGCACTGGATTCGATAAGTACGCAATGAGTATTCTCGAATGTCTAGTACTTTTATTTTTACTGATATAATTTTCTAGTTACAGTGTAGACGTTAAAGTCTAGTATTTTTTCGGTATTTTTTTACCGGTCTTCCTTTAGTATGTCCAGGAATTCGTTCTGCTCAGATTCCTCTAGTAATCGATAATGTCTATCAGTAATTGTACCCGGAGGAGTATATATACTATATATATATGTCCCTATAGGGATATATGTATATGATGTGTGGTGAACGCCCAGAAAGAAGCGACCCCATTTAACGTATATATACTTGATCAGCATCAATATCAGAGTCGATGTAGCCATGTCTGTCCGTCCGACTTGTTTGACGCCTAGTCCTCGGAGGCTATAAGAGCTAGATCAACCAAATTTTGTACCCGGACTCCTGTGATATTACCCTGCTGACAAGTGTATTTCAAAACTTCTGCCCGCCCTCTTTCGCCCCCTTTCGCCCCACCAAAGGACGAAAACCTGTGGCATCCACAATTTTGAAGATAACGCAATACAATAAAAACAAATCAAAAAGGCAGAATCGTAAAGAGTGGCCATATCTAGCAGATTTCCGAATCTGGATCAGATAGCATCATTATTATAGCCAGAATGAGCAAATGAAACTTCAGTATGCGGAATCTCAAGAGGAAAAAAATAACTTTTTTTCCGGAGCATTCGTAATATAAATAGCAGTGTTCTGGAAAAAATTCGTTACATAGAAAAATTCGTTGTACGGAAGAGTCACGGAATAGAGTCAGCGTTTCTGTTTCTAAAACTGGACAGAATCCATTCGAATTTTGCCCTTCGCTTGAAGTACGAGTAGTACCTAGTATATTATTATTTTAGCAGTACTCAATAGTATCGCATTCCTATCCGCTATCAGAGTATCATCAGAACATAAGATTAACTGGACATGTCTTGCAATGCAAACATAATCAAGATATTTAGGATCCGATCACCATTTTCTAATTAAACGAACGAGATTTCGCCGTAGTCTGCAGGAGAACAAGCCATTTACCTCTTCTCATTTGAATCTGCACTTTTTCCCCTACATTTAACAGGGTCTCGGAGCGACAGATCAGCGTATACAATGCCCAAAAATTGACGGCACCTCTGAACACGGCCAGTCTGGATGTATCGCCATCGATACTGATCCCCTTCTACGACGAGGATAGCTCCACACTGTTCGTCACGGGCAAGGGCGACTCGACCATATATTGTTACGAGATCACCGACGAGGAGCCGTACATCTGCCCGCTGTCACATCATCGTTGCACATCGCTGCACCAGGGCCTCAGCTTCCTCACCAAGAACCACTGCGATGTGGCCAGCGTGGAATTCTCCAAGGCATACCGGCTGACCAACACGACCATCGAGCCGCTCAGCTTCACAGTGCCACGGATCAAGGTGGGTGTGGAGTCCTGTGGCCTGTGTCCAACCTTAGTCTTCATTCTCGTGTGTGTGCGTGTGTGTGATTGTTTTTCAGAGCGAACTGTTCCAGGACGACCTGTTTCCACCCACGCGCATCACCTGGAGCGCCACGCTCAGTGCCGACGATTGGTTTGCCAGCAACAACGACAAGGCGGCACCCAAAGTCAGCCTCAAGCCGGAGGGCATGGAGACCCGTGAGTAGTCGAATCTTGTCTTGTTCTTTCCGCTGCTCCCTGTTCTAAACTGGTCTTAACTGTTCCTCCTCTTCTTACTGCTCTCTCGGTGTTGCAGTTTCCTCAATACAACAAGTGCCAGTGCAGCATACGAAGAAATCGTTGGAGCAGCACGCTCAACTTGGCCAAAAGTCAGAGTACGAGATTAACAAACAGCAAGAGGTAAGGCCCCACAACAGCCGCACAACCTATGGTTGGTATTCGGGAATTGAACTCATTTGAAACGATTTTCAAATCCAGAAATCGGTGAGTGCGCGCATGGAGTACACCACAAAACTGGAGCAGGACGATATGGAGGGTGTGGACGAGAACGAGTGGCAGGATTAGCAGCAACAGAAACGGCAATAGAGACAAAATTGGGAGTAATTTTACTATATATATTGACAGGGCATGAAGCGGCGACACAGCGACAGCAACAGCAGAACATTACCTATACATATAAATATATGTATAATAGAATGATATATATCTATATAAATATATTTATATTTATATTTATATAGAATTTTCTCGTAGACAAGCCGACAAGCGAAAACTAATCCATAAACATGGACATAAAAAGGTCCTCCAATCCGCGCAGTATATACATACATGTGTATACATATGTTGTAAAAGGGGAGGAAAGGACAGACTGTTCGGCTCCCTTGGGTTTCTTTTCCTTTCCCTTCCCTTCCATTCCATTCCATTTAATTCTCCTTATCCTTATCCTTCTCCTCCCCCTGCAGTTGCTCATGAATTGCCAAATTACTGATCGTAAGCAATGTTTTTATTCGGTTCGCTCATTCGTTTTTGTTTGTTTTAAATACACAATTTATTTGTAATTATCGATGTTTATTTTGTATGTGTACGTGTGCTACAATATTTAAGTAGTTAGTCCAAAATTAGTTTAGCCCGTTTAAATGACTTTTAATTCATAATCATTTACACTTAATGGAGTCCCTCCTGAGCTCTCGCTTCCTTAAGTTTGTGTTTGTTTTTTATGTTTTTTTGTGGCCATATACTAACGTATTTTTATAAGGACTTCCGAGTACATACCATATATGTATACCCCTTTCGTTCTGTTTCTCTCTCTCTCTCTCTCTCTCTTATGTGTATGAGTGTGCGTGCGAGCGAGAGTGTTTGCCTGTCTCTTTCTTTGTCATTTTCAAGCTAGTCCCTGCTGCATCGATCCTCCTTAAACCATTCCCACACAACCCCAACAAAAATACAACATATAGACTGCAACTGTAATAATTGCTGATAAAGATATAATGATAATGATAATGATAATGATAATGGATACGTTTCATATGCGTAAAGACAATTAATTTAAAACGAAAACAAAAGAGAAAGCGAAATTAAAATGACAAAATCAAATATTGCAATCGGAGAATCAAAGAATCAAAGAAAACGATGAAACAACTCGAAAATTGTACGATTCCAAAATGTAATAATAACGAAAAGACTTGAACAACAGATGAGCCAGATGGATAGTACATAGATATTATATACATACATACATAAATACATACATACATATATAATATGTATCAATCTGGCCATCTCCCTCCCATAACTTCACAAATAACGAGTTGCCATAAACATTTTGTGGGTAATACCCTTCGCAGGGGTAGTAGAAAGGCAATAGACTTTTTGTACTTGCAATAGAATATTTACTTATATACAAGCATACATTTATTATACATACATGACATACACACATATATTGATATATTTTGTATACCAATCGTAACTAAAAGGCCAACAACTCCTCCCTCCCCCATGGCTGAAACAACGACTGAAAAAAACACACGCACTCCAACAAACAGAACAATAGACACTCGAACAGAACAGAACAGATGAGAAGAGAAGAGATGAAGATCTGAGCAGCAGACCAACGTATAAATTCTCGGGTAATGGGCAATATTGTGCTAGCCGCCTAGTGTGCTAACTGATAATGGTTCTATTATACAGATATATATATATATACATACAATAGCTGTAGGCATACATATATACTATACTCGTATATACACACATGCGTCGCAAGGAGGGGGAGATGCTGCCCCAATGCTGAACAATTCCAAATCGAAAGTCCAAGTTGCATTTAACTCGTAAAACCCTATGGAACGACTGAACAAACTACTCACAAAGTATTCAGACACACTGAACATTCTGATCTCCGGCCCCCAGATGATGGTCATCGCCGACGCTAAGAACTCCCGATTGGGTTCTACAGAGAGCAGGGCGCACGGGGGAAACGGAGCTCCATTTGATATGATTATAAATGATATTTTTTGTATTGAAGAACGGATGGAAGATGAAGTAAACCTAAACCTAAGCCTCGGTTCCGAAAGATCCCCCATGATCCCATGCAAGCATTTTGTATTTATTAGCCATATTCGATTACGATAACACACACATACTTACAAGCGTATATATATTTAGGAAACTTCTTTCGATTCTCTACGACTCTCTCTCTCTCTAATTTCCATTACTATTTATATCTACTATATACAAATATACAAATATAAAACTTGAAGCGACATGAGAATAAATGAGGGTGAATGTCGGCAATAGGACACGACTCGAGAGAAATGATTGTGGCAGGTCGAAGAAGGCAGTAGCAGCAGCAAAGGGAATCAGAATGAGGAATGCAAAAGGCAAAGGCAACTGCAGCTGCAATTGCAATTGCAATTGCAAAATGCGATTAAAAGCATACACATAATTTATAACATTTATTTTACAGTATGATTATATATATCCGCTAAACCCCATTAAAATCCAATACTCTAGCCCTAAGCAATAATTATAATATTAATAATAATACAAATGAAGGCAAAAATATATTTATATACATAATTCAATAAAAACAAATACAAAATACAAAAACTAAGTTTCAATCTGCCAGCTTCAGAACCCAAAAATCATTCCCCAGCACACTGTATCATGTATCATGTATCAGTATCATGTCATCAAGTTTTGAGTGCTGGAAACGCCTATGATACATTCCCTACTATGGAGTCTTTGTAAATATAATCCGTTCAGAACCCATCGACATAGGTCTCGGAGCTTCGCGACTCGCAACAAAAAACAATTACGTCCGTCAAATTGGAATAATTCTTTGTTCTTCATTTTTGTATGGCATTGGCATTGTTTATTTCTTTCTTTCTTCGCAGTTATTGGGCTTACTAATAGACACATACATACTCGTGTCATCTATGGACATAAGCCAACGGAAATGCATCAAGAAAATGGATCGTAGTATACGAAAATCTGATGCATGCATTTATGCATCATAATCAAATAGTTTTTTGAATGCACATGCCTATCAGGAAAGAAACGGCAGGCTGAAAGCTTATATTACGAGTAGATATATATTCGGGTACTTTGTCCTGCCCATTGTTGTGAAATGTGTTTTTTCCTAGTTGGAAATTATTACACTGTGCGACAAAAAGGAACTTTTGTACGATGAACTTTGCACGAGACAAAAATAAGGTTGTAGGCCTGGATAAGTAAGTGGATTTTTCCATATTTATTTTTTTCAGTAAGCAAAGGTGAGTATTTGATGTACTGGCGAGATTTACGCCGTGAACGCAAGTCTTGTTTATGGTATGGGCTGCATTTGGACACAGCGGAAGATCACCTGGATGTTTCGTATCATCTCGGATGATTTCTTAGATATACGTCTTATGGACGATGTATTAATAGAGTTTGGCGGGTCATACCGGGGGGAAGAGTGGATTTTCAACAGGATACCGCTGCAATCCGAAGGTATGTAGTGCCGATTTGAACCCAATCGAGAATAATTTAGGAATTGCAGTTTATAGCAATTTGAAAATTTGGCTGAGCCCTGAAAGGCAATTACAATATTCGAAACGACATATCCGCTGATAGATTTGGGAATTTACAAATTTTCATGCAATTATTTTTATGGTTCAGTTTTTTAAAGCATTTTTTAAAGTCGATTATTTTTTTTTCAGAGGTAGTGCTTCCTTTTTTACATAAGTTAAGTATCTTACATCTGGTTGTATTGAAGTTTAAATTTCTGAAAAGCTGACAAGTGAAGCTCTAAATCAGACCCAAACCCTTTCTAGTTTCAGCTTACCGTCTGGAAAATATAAGGCTTTCAAATTCACATTTCATCATTTTTTGCGGTATTTTTTCCCGAAATTTTGACTATTGACTATTGATGCTGATCAAGAATATATATACTTTATGGGGCTGGAAACGCTTCCTTCTGGGTGTTACACACATCCAATTTTTCAACCAAAAAAATCGAATATACCCCCTAACTCTTCGAGTACAGGGTATAAAAATGGTAGTGTACCAATAGTTATTTCGACGAAATCCACCACTGATCTCTGATAAAGTTTTTAAGGTGAGCAATGGGCGGGCGCCCATGATTCGTTCAACGAAATGATGTCCCAATGGACTTATTAAGAAAATAAGAAAAGCTCCAGTGCATCAGCGATGAGCCCCGACCTTAGGTCGAAACCCTTTCAGTCTAATGCTCTTTTAAGAGCTTTTCAATCGCAGTTTTTAAAGGACATCATCATTTGGAAATTGGAAACACGCAGGCGTGTGTTTTATTTCTTGCTTTCTCGATCCCAGCCGAGGTCTCAAGTGGGTCTTGTTGTCTCTTTTGCATCCTTTGCATTATCCTAGTTGATTTATGGATGATTGGATGATTGGATGATTTTTCGATTATATGAAGTATGCTGCCTAAGACCCCTATCGAATAGCCGCCCCCATCGGTTCTTGGCTACGTAAGAAGCACGAAGCTTCCGTTTGGCCCTGGGCAGGTTGCCAGGACGACGGTGTCCGTCTCGAACATCGAACATCGAACAAACAAAAGTTCGCCCCTGAAATTGGAGGGCGGCAAAAGCAGCAGTCAGGAGTGCAGAGGTTTGATGCCAGACCCAATCTGAATCGCTGGAATCGATGAAGTTCCTGCTGAAGAAATGCCTGAGGAAGAAGGCTCCGGAGATGAAGCCGGGTGCCATCCTGGATGCGGTCATCTCGCAGTCCTCGGCCACGGCCTGCAAGTGCCTTCTGTACAAGCTGGCCGACTACAAGCGGGGTGAGCGGAGTGCCATTCGACCATTGCAGGGTGCGCTGTGCCCTGACCATGTTGTGCCCCATTTCAGGCGGAGACCTGATCGATGCCATCAACTCGGGCGGCCTTGTCGCCGTGGAGCAGCTAATCCGGGAACAGTTCGGTGTGTTCATGTACAACGATGGCAAGGGGCAGGTGATCAATCGGGCGGAGTTCCTGCGCTGGAAATACCGCGACCACACGGAGGTGACCATACCCATTGAGGCATCGCTCTCGATCCACGATCCGCTTGGCAAGTGGGAGGACCACAAGGCCTGCTGGCAGATGCAGTACCGCGGCGCCCTGGGGGAGAGTCTGCTCCACGTTCTGATCATCTGCGACTCGAAGATCCACACCAAGCTGGCCCGTGTCCTGCTGCGCGTCTTCCCCAACCTGGCGCTGGACGTGATGGAGGGCGAGGAGTACCTGGGTGCCAGTGCCCTGCATCTGTCGATTGCCTACAGCAACAACGAGCTGGTGGCAGACCTCATCGAGGCGGGGGCGGACATCAATCAGCGGGCCATCGGCAGCTTCTTTCTGCCGCGCGACCAGCAGCGCACGAATCCCGCCAAGAGCACCGACTACGAGGGACTGGCCTACATGGGGGAGTACCCGCTGGCCTGGGCCGCCTGCTGTGCCAACGAGAGTGTCTACAACCTGCTGGTGGACTGCGGTGCCGATCCGGACGCCCAGGACTCGTTCGGCAACATGATCCTGCACATGGTCGTTGTCTGCGACAAGCTGGACATGTTCGGCTATGCCCTGCGCCACCCGAAGACGCCCGCCAAGAACGGCATCGTGAATCAGACGGGGCTCACACCCCTCACCCTCGCCTGCAAGCTGGGCCGCGCCGAGGTCTTTCGCGAGATGCTGGAGCTCTCAGCGCGCGAGTTTTGGCGCTACAGCAACATCACCTGCTCTGGCTATCCCCTGAATGCGCTGGACACACTCCTGCCCGATGGAAGGACGAGTAGGTGGGCCGACCGACGCTTCATTCTCTTCCTTAACGAGGCCTCTCTCCTTCAGATTGGAACTCCGCCTTGTTCATCATTCTGAATGGCACCAAGCCAGAGCACTTGGACATGCTGGACGGTGGGATCATTCAACGTCTGCTTGAGGAGAAATGGAAGACCTTTGCCCAGAACCAGTTCCTCAAGCGCCTGCTCATCCTATCCACGCATCTGCTCTGCCTGTCCGTCTCCGTTTATCTGCGTCCCGCCCACGAGGGGGAGTCCGAGGAGGAGTCAGAGTCCGCCTTGGCCGCTGCGGCAGCCGCCCTTCAGGATCGAGCGGATCGAGCGGATCCTGGTGGAGCCTCGGAAGCTAGCGACGACTACAATGCACAGACAGTGGCCAGATACTGCGCCGAATTGGCCACCATTGCGGGTGTTCTCAGCTACGTGGTCTTCCAGCAGGGCGACGAGATCAAGAACCAGGGACTATCGGCCTTTCTCAAGCAGCTGGTGGGTAACCCTCCCTCCCCCCAGCCTCTACCCCTCGCTCCATTCCATTCCTTTCCGTTCCATTCGTTTCGTTTCGGCAGTCGCATGCCCCGGCCAAGGCCATCTTTCTGTTCTCCAATCTGCTGATCCTGGCCTGCATTCCCTTCCGCCTGATCGGCGACACCGACACCGAGGAGGCGATACTGATATTTGCGGTGCCCGGCTCCTGGTTTTTGCTCATGTTCTTTGCCGGGTGAGTGCGCCGGCGCGCGGCGGCGTGTGTATGATAGAAGGATGGAATATCTAATCTGTAATCGACTCCTTCTAGAGCCATCCGTCTGACGGGGCCCTTTGTGACCATGATCTACTCGATGATCACCGGCGACATGTTCACCTTCGGCATCATCTACTGCATTGTTCTGTGCGGATTCTCGCAGGCCTTCTACTTCCTCTACAAGGGACATCCCCAGGTGCAGTCGACGATGTTCAATACCTACACCAGCACCTGGATGGCCCTCTTCCAGACCACTTTGGGGGACTACAATGTTAGTTTGAAGGATAATCATTCTCTAGCCAGCTCCACCAATACTCTCTCCTCCAGTATCCAGATCTCAACCAGACCACGTATCCGAACCTCTCGAAGACCGTGTTTGTGATCTTCATGATATTTGTGCCCATCCTGCTGCTGAACATGTTGATCGCCATGATGGGCAACACCTATGTGACGGTGATCGAACAGTCCGAGAAGGAGTGGATGAAGCAATGGGCCAAGATCGTCGTCACCCTGGAGCGGGCCGTGCCCCAATCGGATGCCAAGGGCTACCTGGAGGCCTATTCCATTCCGCTGGGGCCATCGGATGACTCGGGCTTCGAGGTGCGCGGCGTGATGGTCATCAAGAGCAAGAGCAAGACGCGGGCCAAGCAGCGGAAGGGAGCCGTTTCCAATTGGAAGGTGAGTAGAGTGGATCCGTCAATTGTTTCCGTCTTTCCATGCGAAATCTTTTCATGGGCGCGTCCAGCGCGTGGGACGTGTCACGCTTACGGCTCTGAAGAAGCGTGGCATGACCGGTGAGGAGATGCGACGGCTCATGTGGGGACGCGCCTCCATCTCCAGCCCCGTCAAGGTCACCAAGCAGAAGCTAAAGGATCCCTACAACACCATGCACACAGACTCGGACTTCACCAATGCCATGGACATGCTCACCTTCGCCAACAATCCGGCGTCCAGCAATGGCGTGCAGCTGCGCTCAGCGGCCTCCCTGGGCGGTGGAAAGGAGTCTGCTCCACCGGTTCCGGATCCCTTTCGGGAGCTGATCATGATGTCGGACGAGCGGCCCGAGACCCATGATCCGCACTACTTTGCCGGGCTCCAGCAGCTGGCCAACAAGGCCTTCGATCTGGTCGAGCAGACAATGAAGACACAGCCGCATCCGCATCCGCAATCGCAATCGAAGACCGATAAGAACGTGCCCATTGCGGCCAAAGCACCCATAGCTCCAGCTCCGGTTCCAGTGGCTGCCGCTGCTGCAGTCACATCCTTGCCTGCTGCAGCTGCTCCAATGCCTGCGGTGGCCATACCATTGCCCATGACCACACTGGGCAATCTGTTCCAGGACCCCAAGGACGTTGTGGATCCCAAGAAGCTTGAGGAATTCATGGCCATGCTGGCCGAGGTGGAGACGGAGGAGAGCGACAGTGGGGGGCCCATTCTTGGCAAGCTCTCGCTGGCCAAGCGGACGCACAACGCCCTATCCAAGGCGGACATACGGCGGGAGCACGACACGATGGGCTTTGATGGGCACAGTCACGGCCAGTATCAGGCCATGTCCTCGGTCTGGGCACCGCCCGGACTGGACGTGAGCACGGTATGGATTCGCAAATAAGAATCGATGATTATTTTCTAATATGGCTTCTGCCTTGTGGACATCCTTGTGCAGGGCTTTCACTTCGACGAGGCCGTCGCCGAGGAGGTGTTGACCATTGAGCAGGAAGCCGAGGTGGAGACCGAGGACGGCAATGGGGGCCAGGATAGCGAGGATTTGCCCACCACCGATGAAGTGCATGCCACCATGAAGCAGTTCCATCTGCGCAAGTGCCAGCCATCGCAGGATGAGGCCGCGCGTCGGGCCAAGAGTGCGCGTGTTCGTCGGAGGAACAAGTGAGTGATTTTTCGGGGTCCACGCATCCTTGATCAGAGCCCTGTCTCGTTTCCTTTGCAGAGTCTCGCCGGAGCAGAGCGAAGAGGAGGAGCGGCGTCAGCAGCGTGGACGTACGGCCCACGGACGCAAGATGCCGTCCCCGCCAGATCCGCTGGAGCCCTGGAGCACCCGCGAGCTGCAGGACATCAACAAGATTCTGGCCAGAAAGTAGCAGAGCAGTAACAGAAACATATACAGAAACAGTAGTACAGAATCATCGCATCTGGCACATAGTCCTTGTGGCTTATAATTGATTTTAGATCTTATCCTAGTTACACATACAAATACATAATAAGCCCGAGGATGCATGGCCGTGAGTGTGGGAGGCATCCTCGGCTGCGGGATCTCTAAGTGCTAGCTTTAAAATGGTGGATGTGTGTCTGGTGGTTGGAGGTTGGAGGAGTGGTGAAACCTGCAGCCAAATGCGGCATCCCCGAAGCAGTCCACAATATCTGGACTATCATCCGTTCTGGCATTATTCTGGACTTGGGACTACCATGTCTCCGGGTGTTTGTATTAACAAGAAAGAAAGGAAGGAAGGATGGTGCTACCTTCGGCGGCCCCGAAGCTTTGGGATACCCTTGCAGATCGATCGTTTGCCTCCTGTGCTCCGATTTTAATCTTTGTTTTTTGCTTAACTATGAAGAAATATATCAAACTACAGACCTTATCCTTACAAATAAACAAGTTTTTCTCATAAATATAAATTCTTTGATGCATCTCGCATCATGCAGTAGTGCTCCTCGGCCGTTTGTGCCTGGGATTCGCGCGAAGCAAGCTTCGGTCGAACTTGGTATCGCCTCGGCCAACTTGGCAACGGCTTTACGCTATAGTAGCACGAACTGACAAAATTGTACAAAATGTATTTCAACCACACTGCTGTACACTGTACGTGTAGCGGCAGCAGGACACTTTGCTGTCCTATCCGCACAAGATGTGCCGGCACGACCACTGCTTTAGATTCAATTCAGATTCCAATTCAGCAAAAAGTGGTAGCTAAGAAACTGGGTGACTAGTTTGCATGGAAAAAGGACAGACGGACAGTCTAGTATAGTACTATATATACACATATATATGCTACCTTCTCTGTTTGATTGCAAACATCATAATACCCTCCTCTGCAAGGGTATACGTCGTATAAATTCAAATCCGAAATCATTTCTACACTGAAGAATCTCACCTAAAACCTAGAAACTATCTATGTATAATCCTCTCCTCTCCTCTCCTCTCCGATATCAACTAAATATTTATAATATACATTGTGCTGGATGACAGGGAATGGCGCAATCAATGCCAATGCCTCCCGATGCTTCGATATGATTGCGAGTTGTCCAAAATCCAAAAACTAAGCCTCTCCTCTAGATCTCTTTCTCTTTGGAGGGGTTGGGGGGGACATAGATCGCAGCTCTGAGCTTTTACCGAAACCCTCCACTCAGCGTCCGATCCGTGGACATTGTGGTGATCGTCTGCGCCTGCGTTTGCTGCTGCTGCTGCTGTTGCGATTGCGTTGCCGTCTGCGCACTCGATACCGTCGAGTTAATGTAAATGGGCGTGGCATTGGTGACGGTGCTGGAGTTGCTCTGGCTGAGATTTACATGCTGCTGTTGCTGTACCTGCACCTGAATCTGATGCTGCTGCTGCTGCTGGTGGTGATGCTGCTGCTGCTGCTGGTGATGATGCTGCTGCTGCTGGTGGGTGGCTGTGCCCGCGGGCGTGGCCCCCAGCTGGATGAGCTGCTGTGCCGTCAGCAGCTGTGTGGGTATGATCACCTGCTGCTGTTGGCCATGCTGCTGCCCGGCCAATTGTGCAGCGGCGGCGACTTGTTGCTGCTGTTGTTGTTGCTGCTGCTGCTGTTGTTGCTGTTGCTGCATCTGCAGTCGCAGCAGCTGCAAGTGGCTCGCAGTGATGGCAATCTGAAAGGGAAAACATGCCAGCATCTGTCAGAACTTCGCCGTTGGATATATATGTTTTTGGATGACTTACTGGTACATTGGTTATCTCTCCCGTGGGGCCCACCACTTGCTGAATTATCTGGATTTGCTGTTGCTGCTGTTGTTGTTGCTGCTGCTGCTGCTGTTGCTGCTGGTGATGCTGCTGGGCGAGATTCTGGAGCAGGGCTGTTTGCTGCTGGGCTGCCGTTGTGGGTGCCGGAGTGGCGGTCAGCTGCCCATTGGGGCCGGTGGTGAGGATCAGCTGCTGTGTGGGCTGCTGGGCAGCCACAATATTGAGGCCAAGACTCTGGGACAAGTGATTCTGGGCTGGCTGCTGCTGCACCTGCTGCACTTGCTGGACCAGCTGCGTCCCCTGTTGCCCCGGCAGCGCAATGAAGTACTGCAGCTGCTGCCCGCCCGCATGGCCTCCGGCCTGCTGGATGATCTGCACATGCTGGGGTTGATGCTGCTGCTGCTGCTGCTGCTGGTGTTGATGCTGCTGCAGTTGGGCGGTGAAAATGTCCTGATTGACGGTGCTGAAGCCGAGTACCTCGGCTGCGGCCGCAGCGCTGCTGGTGTCCATTTTTAGGGTGGCCGTGGCAGAAGGTACAGTGGTGCCGCCCAAGCTGAAGTTGCTCGTGGCGGTGGCTGTGGTGGCGGTGGAGGAGCTGTGGCCGACGGAACTGCCGGCAACGGAACCGGCCATACCCGTGGTTGAGCACGCTCCCATTGAATCTTTGCCCTTCTGCGCCGACGATGGCTTGATCTCCTCCCGTGGCACTATGTCGATGAGGAAATCGAACTGATCGTAGTTGGCTATGGCCTGGGCGATGTCCGACCGCTGCAGCGTGCGCCGGCGGCTCTCCTCGGTGTGCACCCAGGCGTGCATGGTCAGCTCCTGGATGAAGTACTCACAGGCCTTGGCAAAGAGCAGCGGTGCCTCGCCCGCTATCATTTTGGCGTTCTCGTCCAGCTTCATGATCTTCTTGATGCGCGCCAAAGGCAGAACCTGATGCTTGGCATCGACCTGTCCGATCCCATGCACCTCACTCACGATATTCGGCCAGAAGTTTTCGATGGTCGGCGGCGGCTTCCGGGCCACTTGCGCCCGTGTCGCCTTTGTGGCCTTCTCCTTGGGCGTGCTGGGACTGGGACTGGCATTGACCGTCATCGTCATTCCGGGATTCACAATGGTGCAGGCGCTAGACACCAGCGTTGCCTGCATGGGCATCGTCAGTGTGGCCGTGCCAGATTGTTGGAGCTGCTGCTGCTGCTGTTGTTGTTGTTGCTGTTGTTGTTGTTGTTGCTGCTGCTGCTGCTGCTGTTGTTGGGGAAGCTGCTGGGGTAGCTGCTGTTGGGATGTGACAACCACAGCGTTGGGCGTTCGTCGCTGAACACCCGTCGTTACCTTGCCCGCTGCGTAGGCCTGCGCCATGGGCCCGCTTAGATCCACCTTGATCGGTGTCACGGTGATTGTGTTGTCGAACAGCGTGGTGGCGGTATTGCTGCTGGGAAGGAACAAAACACAGCACAACACATCAATTGTATTAGTTGTACAGTGTCCGAATGTGGGGAGGGGTTTGGGGGTGGGCAAGAAACGTACCTGCTTGGCGCCTTATTTGTGCCGCCATTGTTGGTGGCGTACATGGCCAATGTAGCTCACGTGCTCTGCTATGCGGCGGCGGCAATTGGTGAGCTTCAGCGACCGGCTCAAGCTCAGATTATTTATTTAATTTGATGCTATTAATTCGCAAATGCGTACATACACTGAGCTGCAAAACCATCGATGGTACTATCGATATAATATTTATTTTTCTATTCAATAATGCCCCTATCGATAGAAGCCTCTTCATTGTGGGGACTCATTAATTTCTGGAACGGAACCAGTTATAGCCACATGACAGTAGACTTTGCTAGCTTTGCTGCGTAGAGAGAGTAGCGTGAAAGACAAAACGCAAAGTTAGTTCTGAATGGTCGAGGCCGATATATGTGTTTAGAGAGCACATATTCTTTTATGCAGGTATGTATTAAAAAAAAACAACAAATAATACACACGAGAAGTACCCTCTATGGTCTATCGCTTTCGATAACAGAATATTGTCTTCAGCCCTGGCGCGATATGTGCAATCGATGGCTTATCAGTATTAAGATGGATCTATTTATTCGTGGCGCCGGCAAATAAAAACAGATCCAATATGAAGCCTAATCCTTTGATTCTCAAGAAGGATTGCTTTTGGCAGCTGGTGGGGATCAGCACAGGCCTCAAAATACTACTCATTCCCGCCAAGTAAGTGCATGGCCAGAGTCAGAGCCAGAGCCAGAGCCAACGCTCCCCAAAGAGGTCCGGTCCCCGCATAACACAACACTTGTAATTTTGCAGCCATTCCACGGATTTTGAGGTGCATCGCAATTGGCTGGCCATCACGCATAGCCTGCCTATGAATCGCTGGTATGTGGAAGACACAAGCGAGTGGACGTTGGACTATCCCCCATTATTTGCGTATTTCGAATGGCTGCTGTCGCAGGTGGCGAGATTCGTCGATCCCCGGATGCTGATTGTGGAGAACCTCAACTATGAGTCAAAGGCCACATTGTACTTTCAACGACTGTCGGTGACGGCCATGGACCTCATCTATGTCCTGGGCGTGCGCAGTTGCATGAGCGCCCTGGGCGTAGTCAAAGGCAGCCAGCAGTTCTTTGCAGGCTCCCTGCTGCTGCTCCTCAATGTGGGCCTCATCTTCGTCGATCACATTCACTTCCAGTACAATGGCTTCATGTTCGGCATACTCCTGCTGAGCATAAGTGCATTGATACGCCAGCGCTTCCTCTGGAGCGCATTCGCCTTTGCTGTTCTGCTGAACTTTAAGCACATCTTCCTGTACTTGGCGCCGCCCTTTGCCGTGTACTTCCTGCGGTTCTACTGCCTGGAGCAGGCCAACGTAAAGGGTGGCTCCTTTTGGAGATCCCTCTTCAAGCTGTTGGCCGTCGGACTGGCGCCATTTGTGGTCTCCTTCGGCCCATTCTGGAATCAGCTGCCGCAGATTATGTCCCGCCTATTCCCCTTCAATCGGGGACTCACTCACGCCTACTGGGCACCCAACATATGGGCGCTCTACAACACCGCCGACAAGGTGGCCGCCAATGTTCTGAAGACAGCCAGCTCTGGACCATCGACCACATCGGGCCTGGTCCAGCAGATCGATCACTCCGTTCTGCCGACCATTACACCGTCCATGACCTTTGGCCTGACCATAGTCTTTATGCTGCCGATCCTGCTGAAGCTCTTCAAGAGCTCCAAGAAGTAAGCTTCTGATTTTTGACTTGACCATTTTGGCCTCATTTTCGATTTGAAACCATTGCAGGCAAAGCCCCTTAATGTTCCTACGAGCTGTGGTACTGTGTGCCTGCTCCTCGTTCATGTTCGGCTGGCATGTCCACGAAAAGGCCATTCTCATGTGCCTGATTCCTCTGAGGTGAGTGCCTGAATGCGTACATACATATGTACGCCCATACTGATATTGTGGCGTGGCTAAACATTAGTTCTGTTCTGTTCTGTTCGACCTCCGTAGCCTGCTGACCTTGGTGAATCGTGAGGATGCCAGGTATGCCTACATCCTGGGCATTGCCGGGTACTTTTCGCTGTTCCCACTGCTCTTCGACATTGACTTGTTCGTGCCGCGCTATTCCCTCTACTTGTCGTACATGGCCATGCTCTACGGCCAGCTGTATCGCATTTTTTCGGGCTTCAAAGGCTTCCATTGGCTAGAGTGGGTATATATGCTGGGATTCATAGCCATACCGCTGTACGAGCACATCATCAGCCGACTGCTGGGCCTCCACATCAGACTGCCCTTCATGCCGCTACTATTGACCTCCACATACTCGGCCCTCGGCGTGGTCTACTTCTTTGGGCGCTACTATCCGTATGCCATGGGCGTAACCTGGCCAAAGGTGGCTGCTACCAAGGCCACAGCCACGTACTCCTCGTCTGCCAAGCGAAAGCGTAAAACCAAATAAACGAAAAACTAGAATACATACTCGAATACTCTATTCAATAGAAATCTGCATGGGTTCAGATGGGATCGAATGGGATGTGGAATGGGTGGGATGGTATGGGATAGTGTGTACGAGACTAGAAGGCGCCTGGCGCAACAGCCAGCTCGGCGCCGCATCTTCGAAGCGAGCCAAACAATGGCTCAAACTATTAAGCAGAAACCGACCGATCCCAGGTCCACGCTGAGCCGACGCCGCTGCCGTGCCATTGTCAGCGATCCAGTGAGATGCCGCGTACCTGTCGCCTTGAGCAGATTATGGCAGGGATACCGCGCGGACTGCCGGCAATCATAAAACAGGTACGTGCAACAGCCAGTTGCAGCCAGTCGACACATTCTTTGGAAATTCCATGGAAAACACGCTCCCGTCTGAATGAATATCAATTGCCTGATCGCGCACCGGAGCCATCAGTTGATAGTTTACCCTCCAGCGGACAGGTTGTCATCACACCATACACCATACACCATACATCATAGCCATGCAGATTCAAATGGAATTTGTGCCCAATCACGGCTACAAGCCATTCAAGATGCCACAGCCACAACAGCCGATGCAGCCACAGATGGCGGCGGCCACCAAGTAAGCATATCCTTTTTTGTGTGTGTGTGTGTGTGCGTGTGTGTTCCTCCAGTGATTGATTGATTGATTGATCCGTTGCAGTCATTTGGAGTCTAGTGGCTGCTTCAGAAAGGGCTCCTACATTGAGCTATCCAATGGAGCGATGCGTCGTGTGGAGGACATCCGCACAGAGGACTTCATTCAATCGGCGCTGCGCAGCCAGCTCTTCGATCTGAGAGAGGCCACCGTCGTACGGATTGACAGGGGACACCTGTCCACCTCCTCGCATGTGACCATCACCTTTAGCTACGACACCCGACACTCCAAGGTGAGAGCACTGCACTGGCGTCTCAATTCCGATTCCGATTCCACTTCCACTCCCCGCTTGCAGGTCAATATGGATGTGCTGCCGGGTCATCCGTTGTTCGTCTATGGCCAGGGCTGGGCCTCCTGCAATCCGCAATTATCGTTCCAGCTGTACGAGCTTAAGTGCCAGCAATTGCAGGTCGGGGACATCTGCCTGTCGCTTGTGCCCCGAGAGCAGCCGACTGTGCACCACATTTCTGCTCCTCCTCCTCGTGCTGCTGCCGCTGCCGCTGCCCCACCGCCGCCTCCCCCACAAGTACCACTAGCATCTCCACCCGACAGAGGCTATGGGATGGCGCCCATGAGGCATCATTCCTATCAGATGTATGCAGAGATGGCCAACTTTGTGGCTGCCTACACCCAGCACGTTATTGGGAAATTAAGGAACTAGCCGGCTTGGGAGACCCTGCATGTGGACATGGCTATGCTTCGATAGAATTCACGCTATCGCTGTCATGACCAATTACTCATTTATTTTCAATAAACTGTAAAATGCTTATTTTGGTTAATAAATTTAAAATCAATAATAGCAGAAACAGAAGAGCGCATGTACATTTTCGGGGGACGCGGCACACTACCACAGTCAGATCCCAGTCAGTGGGATTGTCTTTCTGGACATGAAGAGAAAGGTATGGCACCGTCCATGCGCGGGCGGAAAGCGCAGCCATAGCATATTCGTTTATAACACACTTATCTACGACTTTGGGGGCTACAATGGGCTGGCTACTGGACCATCACTTCAACGATCTGATCTGTACACGTTTGATCCACGCAGCAAACTTTGGAACCTAATACGGGCCAATGATAAGGCGCCGACCGACACCATTGTGACAGGCACACAAATGTTCCTCTTTGGCGGCACCAGTCCACGGATCTCCAGCAGCAACAAGAGCAATAGGGAGAGGCTCCGACTGCACCTGCACTTCAAGGCCATGCTGAGGTCCTGGATGCCGGGCCACCGCCGATATTGCCTCTTATAGATTACAGCGAGCTGCATGTGCTGGACTTCGAGCCAACACTGAAGACGCTGGCCACAGTGGTGGTGCTGACGTATCAGTTCGACATCTTCGGACTACCGCGGAGCTTTCGCGCCAACCTGCAGATGCTCACCCAGCCGAACAGTGCCATGGGATGGTCGTCCCATCAACCAGGCCGGGAAGCATCAAACAAGATTCCGGGACCGAATGCCACAAAATGCATAAAGGACACATTGAAATTAGTCTTAGCTCACACGATGAGTGCGCTGCGGTCCGGGAAGCGGGTCCCATAACTCCCACAACTAGTCCGCTTTCCATAGCCACACGCACACAAATACAGACCGAGCTAGAAGTACATATATTCTGGAAAATCGCAATCCGGGAAATTCATGAGTTTCCGAAACTCTCTTTGGATGCCAAAATCTAAATTAACTGAAAGCTAAATTTTGATGCTGGTACCACGAGAGATGCAGTTTGTAAAACATTTGTAGAAAGGCCTAAATAAAGCTCCTTTAGCTGCACTTGTACCTACACATCCTGTAGCGCGCATTAGCGCTCGTTCCCCAGCTAAAGGACAGCTGAAATTTGAGCTTTTACACAACCCATAGCGAACACATCGAATAATGTCAGCGTGGTTTCACTTGTATTTGATTTTTAAAAGTTCTTGGGATTGTCATTTCCTACCACAACAACTGCCTTACAGTTTGAAATCTCTTTCCAATCTACACTTAAAAATATACCTTACATTCGAACCTAAAGAATGGTCAAAAAACCTGCTGAGCGGACCTCGAGAGCTCACCCAGCAGTCGTTAGTTGACTATCCCACGGCACTTGTGTAGCCGCGTACCGATAGGTACCGGTTAATGATGTCCGAGGGCATGTGCTGCATGGAGGAATACTCTTCGGCATTGGCGAAACGCAGCTTTGTGTGCGGATCCATATAGGGGGCGGGCAAGCCACTAATGTCCGAGTACTTCTTTGCCGGGACCAGTGAGGGCGGTGCATTAAGCGTGAAGTCTGGATGTTCACACAAAGAGAAAAGGCGAATAGAGCGTCGAAAGAAATACATATGTACATACATGGTGTACTAGCTACTTACACGTTGGCCTGTCAACAGGTATCTTCTGGTTTCGTTCCATATTGCTTATCTGCCGCATCGGGCGGTAGACACAGTTCTTTGCAAAGACAAAAGGCTTTTTAAATGAGCGTTTAGTTTTCTGACTTGATTTCGTGTCCATGCTTAGATAAACGGGAGGTAATTAGATTAATTAGTAATTAATATTTATTTTTGTTTGTTTCTTGAGTTGTTTTGAGTGGCGTGGAATTGTTTGGCCGCTCGCCTATGTGAAGGTGGAAATTGCCAAGTCAAATATTTGTAGATGTTGATGTATTACTTATAGTTTTACGTCGACTTTGTCAATGGAGTCGATTAATGTTTGGTACTAGCTGATGGCAAAGAATTTGTAAATATTATTATATTTTCTTAGAGATGGGAACTTTTGTCTTGTTGAGTTATATTTGGTACAATTAAATATTACATGCGAAGCGTTATCGATACTATCGCATGTATCAAAGATGTTACTGGGAGCGGAGCTACGTGCATCTTGGCGAGTGTGTGCCTATCAAATGCGTTACCGCCGAAAGCCTAGTACTCAGATCCGAAAAACGTTTGCTAGGCGAAAAGTTCCATAAAAAGCCTAGTACTCAGATCCGAAAAACGTTTGCTTGGCGAAAAGATCCATATAAAAATACAAGCGGCCAAGTGTGACCAGATTTGCATACTCTGCGGTAACACTGTGTACAAATAAAATCAGTTAAGAATTCAAATTTTGTTTTAAAGCTAGCAGGACTGTATTATTTGTGGGCCCTGTGGCGCCGGAGGACGTCAATGCACGGATAAAGCCATTTTTGCTGAATAGATATGTAATCAATTGTTTTTTATTCCCTATTTATCCCTTAAATATCATAACAATTTCCTCTTCTCGACAGCCATCATTGATTTCATTATGTCATCGTCGTCGTCGCATAATTTGCATAACCACTTGTTTGGTTTTTGTTTTTTGCACTACATGGCATTGTGTTGTTATCGAACTCAAACAAATGCACGCACACAACCTCAGTTTTATTGGCATATGAATAAAAATCAAGGGGCCAGTAAAAATACCCCAAATACCATGAAATACTTTTCCAGTATATATAAGCATGTTTTGTTTGTCGATCTGAGTACTACATGCGGAATTTAGCTAAGCAAAACATTTGCTAAGAAAAATGATTTGATCGGTTTCATACGAATATCAACCCTGATTCTTTTCGCTAGCACTTTTTTTTCGGATCTGAGTACTAATAAAAAAGTAACAAACTGTTTCTTTTATTTGGATATCATTCTTTCCATTGTTCTTAAAATACTCTTAAAAATATAACAAATAAATTTCATTTATACGAGATCTTTAAAATCATTTAATCTATTCACTATTGCTTCGCTATCAATCTCCTTGGGAGATAGATATAATTGATTCGAAATATTTTCATTATTGAATCTATTCCTTGTGTTCTTTCTAATTAAATTTATTTCTGAAAAATTCGTTCGCAGGCTGCGTTCGACTCTGGTAATATATCACTTGTCTGTTAACATAACATTTACTAACATTAAATTTCATACAAGTCAGCTTCTCTGCACTTTACAAACACTTACATTACTCTGTTTACTGTGAAACTGCTCTGTTAAATCAGGTAATACAACAGCAGCCATAGCTCCTGCACCTACCTGCTGAGTGCGCAGACTGGCGTGGATCCACGCAGATGCCCCACTGGCCTGTCCTGATCGAGAAGTTGCTGCCATTTCGCAGCGGGTCCGAGTAGTGGTTCGGATAGAACTTGCAGGGCCAGTGCTGGATCATCTGTTCGTATTGGGCGCGTAGCTTGGGCATGCGGGCGGGCACCTCAACGACCTTCGCCTGATGGCAGAGGGCTCGCAGTAAATTTGCGGAGAAGGAGACATTTGCGCTGCAGATGCTCCTCCAATGTCTCAGCGTCTCCAATGTCCGACGTTGGGCAGATGACTACATTGCGGTCGTGGACAGTTCCTGGATGGCGGACTGCCTACACTATCCTCGTTGTCGCTGGGGCTTTGCCTGTGAAGGGCGGCACACGCACTAGGAAGTGGAGTTGGAGTAATGGGAACTGTAGTGATAGGTCTTGAGGATCAGTGATCCCATCGTCGGATACTGAAAATATACATAATCATGTAATTGCTGATGTAATGCTTTTCGTTCTCCTCCACCTGCACGGCAATGGGTCGGCGGGGCAGAGTAGGAGCGTGAACTGCGACTGCTTTGATCATTGAGTTAACAGAGTAATGTTAGTAAATGTTAGCAAGGTGCAGAGAAGCTGACTTGTATGAAATTTAATTTTAGTAAATTAAACATATTTCATGCAATACATTGATGAATTTCGTATTTTTAGATAGGAGGTGTTCAGAAGGAATGGAGAAGATTTTAAAGCGGAAAATTGTTTTGTTAATCATAGAATTATGGCTTTAGTGGGGTGCTTTTTACACGCATTTATATATGAATATATGTACATATATGATATATGTATATATATTCATATGAAGCACAGAAGACATTTTTGTCGCGCATACGAGTACATATGGATTTCAGTTTCTACCTTCACCTTCACCAGGTTGAGGGCGTTTCCCTACATGACTAAACAAAAAAAAAATAAAACAACCATTCGACCGACTTAATTCAGCAATCAAAAGCAATACAAAAGCAACAAGAACGGCCGAAGAAAGAAACTTGAGAGTAAAAAGCCTATCATAAAGGAAACTTCCAGACATAAAGTCCCTATAATTACCAACACCCTGAACGTTGTAAATGCATCAAAATTGAACCGCCCCTCGGGGCAATATTTCATGCGGCAGCAAAGCAACAAAAACAAGAAGCACAGCACCCAGAGCCGACGAGGAAGAGCCCAAGACGGAGCCCAAGACGGAGCCCAAGACGCAGCCCAAGACGAATGCGATGGACGGGGAGGGGGACGTGGGAAGGGCTGCACGATGGAGCGGTCGGAGAGCCGAACAAAAAAACGTGCATTCAATTTTCAGCTCGAATTTTGGGCTGAATCTCGATCCTAACCCGATCTCTACACGATGAGAAAATTATTGTCTTGATAAAAGGTAATGAAATAAAGGAAAGCCCAATTCCAATTATGCTATTGAATGTTAAATACCAAACAAATATTCAAATACATGCAGATCAAATAGGAGATATTCGCATAATTAATTCAGGTTGTGAAATTTCAAGAGAACTATTAAACTATTACTTCAAAGAGTTTTCTGCGAGTGTATTTTATGGTCTTCGTTCTTCCGGCCATATTTGGAGCAATTTGCGGCAATTGAGTTGTTGTCGCGCAGTTTTTCCCTCTCGTCGTTCTTCCCATGCTGGGGGAAAATTCTTGAATGACTTTCCACTGCCACTGTGTCGCCCTGCCCTGCCCTGCCCCTTCCCCCGTCCCTCTCTAATTTTTTACGATGCGGAGCGGAGCTCTCCTTTGCAATCATCATACATACATACATACATATGTACATATGTATGTATATCATATATCATCCATCCCTGGAAGACACAGGAACTGTGCGCATTAGGCTTCATAATGGATAATAATACCAATGATAATTTCGCACAAAAACGCAAGAAACGAAGCGAGAGACGGAAGGTAGATGCATCATGCCGCATGCCGCATGCAGCATGCAGCATGGAATGGACCATGCACCGGGCTTGCCGCATTGGACACGGCCAGCACGATGACAACGAGGGGCAGAATGCCGAGTGAGGAGTGCGGCAACGGCAAAGTCATTCTCCAGCCACAGCCTGCGTCTGGTATTCCCTTGGAGAGGGTATTTCGACTTGGACAAGAGCCCTGCACCGCTTTAAAGAGAAATAAGCACTTTCGACCCCATAGATGATATATACTAGGGGAGAGTAAGGCATAGTGGCGGACACTTTGGCTTTCTGTATCTATCTCTCTCAAAAATCCATATTTTTCAAAATTTCAAAAGCAGGCAGTTGCTGGCATCCATTGAGCATATTTCTGTCAAAAGCGGGTTTTAAATTGAAATGGAGTGAAATTTCACAGCTCTTCGCAGGTATTGTGGCGGATTGGTATATTCGATTAAAACATTATGTAGATGTGAAAATAATTTATTAAAACTAATGGAAGTGCTGAAACAAGCTTGACATAGGCTTGGCATGAACGGCGCAAATTGAGAAAAATTTAAATGATTATCATCAGCACCATAAATGACATCGACCACAGTGATTTGGGGTTTCAAATAGTATGACGTTACATGCCATACTTGTAAGATACAAGTACGCCACAATAACTTACACGCCACAATACCTTACTCTCCCCCAATATAGTTATCCTGATTAGTGTCTCTTTGTTTTCTTCTTGGAAAATATGCCTCCCCAAATATGCTTTAATGAATATATTCACCAACCAGAATCGAAGCCATCAAATAAATTCGGAATAGTAGATGTGTATTTATGCAAAGCAAGGTTTTTGGGTTTTGTACTCTCAAATCTACGTTTTTGGTTGGAGTTTTTTTGTTTTGCTTGTTTTATGAGGCACTTAGGGTTCCGTTTACCTGGAAGAAGTCTCAAAAGTTGTATGTGATCTTTGAACCTGAGTCATCGGACCTCGACCTTGGACACCGCACGGTGACTATGAGTCATGTCCAGTCATCGTGCTCTCCACTCTATTAACTACTAGTATTCTCTTTCCATACAACAATCGTATCTGGGCTAGTCCTTGTCGTGAAAAAGAGTATCTGTAGACGGCGGAAGGAACAGAAATGGTCACATTCGTATGTAAATATGGTAGCCCTGAAATTGTATTAGATATGCGATTAGATTTAAAAATGTAAATAAATCAATAGATTGGTTTTAAGTGGAATTATTTGGATTAGGATTAATATATGTATATGTAATAAGCCAGGGGAGAAAGTGGCAGATGAAGGACGTAGCGAAAAGCTTATTAGTCAAAGACTACACAAATTGGTAACTAGCACTAGTTAGACTCGGGTTGAAAATAAACACGGAAGATTGAAAGTCTTGCATTGTAACTTTTTATATGCATACGAGCTAAAGCTCAAGTAGGTTCTCTCAAACGTTTTACTTGGAGCCTAATGGCTTTTCCTTTTCAATTTCAGAGAGTATTTATGGGAGAAACACGTGGCCCGATTTCAAGATATCAGACCTGCAGTTTCTAAATGTATATGCGTCATATGCCACCAAGTTCCTATCCTATTCGTATTACTAAAGGACACAAATAAGAGGCATTTGAATTGTTTCTAATTGACGCTCCTCTGTTGTGATTTGCTAGTATTTTTTCCACTGGACCAGGCATAATTGTTTTGTAATTTACTGTGCCCTCTCCCCGTTTATGTGTATTGCCTTGTAATTGGAATCGATTTGATCGAAGCCAATAATTTGCATTGCCAAAACAGCAAGAGAGCGAGAGAGAGAGGGAGAGGAAAACGGACTTATTCCCCGATATTTGTGTGATGTTCCAGTTCCAGTTCCAGTGCGTGCGTCTCTGTTTTTGTAAGTAAATTGCATCATAAATTTCAAGACTCCACCACTGGCGACTGGGGACTGGGGACTGGAGACTGGAGACTGGGACTGCGGAGTGCTGCCCGCTGTGGCGCCTCGAGGATTGCGTGTATTTAAATCATATTTCTCTTTACAGCTTCTGTTTCCCTTGTTTCGCCATCATCCTCTTCGACTGCCCCGACTGTCCCGACAGTCCCGACTGCACTTCTCTTCTGCCAAATCTGGCCAGCTGGCCAACAAGTTTTTTCCAACTGAAGATATTTACTGTCTGTATCCTCCATGATTCGCTGTTCACTGTTTCTAAATTCTAGTTCCAAAATATTTACCATAAAACGATGGAAAACACCAATGAATCGGTCCCAGCCTTAGATTTTTCACTCAGAAAACCGTCGGTGGAAAAGGTATTGGGTAACGCCAGGCCAGGCCAGGCTCTCTCTCTCTCTCTCTCTGTCTTGCCCTAAGACACCTTCCAATTCCTGGAATTCTCCGATAGTATGTGTGTGTGCGTGTGGCTCTCTCAAATGCATTTCAATTGGAGCAAATCATTTATAACCGGCAGCTGCTGCCTGCTGTTGCTCTCTTACCTGTTCCGCGGGCTAGTTCAAATGCTCTCTTATCACTGCTGCCCCGCTGGCCGTCGCACTCTTATCATTTAATGAACGCCCCAGCTTCCAGTGTGCCTGCCTGCCCGATTTCACAGCGGCTCTGGGCGTTATCTTAAGTAAAAGGAAGACCACTCTCCGACTCCGAGCCGCAGCCGCAGCCCCAGCCCCAACGCCAGCCCCAGCCCCGGATACTGCTGCAACTACTACAATTCCGACTGCAACTGCAGTGCAATGTTAATATAGCGATAATCGTGGATCCATCTACTAATTAATTGACTCTTTGTGTTCTTCATTTTTGTTTGTTTTTTGTCTCGTTCCTTGATGAAGAACAGAGGAGAACGGATGGGATCGAACTGTCAGAAGGCAGATGCCACTGTCCCATTGCCCTCCACTCATACCAAGGAGAAATGGAAATACATTTATATACATATACTTTATAGCCAGAGAATGCTGTTACCAGCAGTGCCATGGGATCATATTTCATCGAAAATCATTCGAAATAAACAATAATGAAAGTCTGTATAGGGGGGGACTTTATGGAGTTTCCATTGCAATCAGATCACACTTTGGATTAATGGGTATTCTCTAGTCGGAATACAGAATATCGGGCCTGTCCTACCTGTTTTGTTTGTGTTCGCTCTGGTTTGCCACCATCTTCGCGCGGCCCCATCTCCATTTGGCTGGACGCCAGTCAGCCAGAGATAGCGATAGCCCAGACCCAGACCCAGACCGAGACCCAGACTGCGGCATCCATCCCATCCAACGAACCAACCATCCAGGCATCTCATCTCTCGCGGCGCTTTCATTTCATTAAAAGCCTGTTTCAATTTTCTGCATTTTAGTGCCTGATGCACTTTGGCATCTCGAGGTAAGGCGAGCCACGCTCAGCCACTCAGCCACTCAGCCATGCGATGGGCCTCCTTCCCCTACCTTCTGGCTTTTAGCCGGATTCCCTTTGGCTCTGACTCTGGATCTGGCCATGTGTGTGCTGTGGTGCCTGTGCTGTGTGCTTTGTGGTCGGCCAACACATATTTGCACTTTGTCTGGGCTCCCCATATCCCCACATTCTCATCCTCATCCTCGCTCCATCTGTAATCTTCAATACCCAAAGACTTGAGCCCACATTGCCGGGCTTAACCCATTAGAGTGTTTTATTGAATAAAATATAAATCTTCTTAAATTGAATCCATATTAAACTTATGCCATAAAGATCTCTAAAAATATCTAGATAAGCCCACAAACGTAAAAAATGTAATATCAAAATTAAAAATACTATATCTTCAATTTACATGTTTAAAAATAGAATTTTCGCAATTTCAAAAATATCATTGGCTTTTAAAACGTGTAATACTTGTAGTATTTCTAATTATTCTAGTTATAAACTAGGGAGATGGGTTCCCCCACGACGTGTATTTTGTTTTTGCATTCTCGGGCATGAGAACACTTTTTGCAGGCGCCCTGGCCCCGGCTTCCGAGGAACAGCTCTCGGAGCATTGTGCAGTCTGTGCAACTCGTATCTGGACGATATGACAATTATGATTCAATGAAATATTCTTTCAGGCTTTGCCACAGGGGGTTAATTAAGGACCAATCTTATTTTGAGGATTTTTTTCCGCAAAAAACCATAACTAGATTCGGAATCGCCCTGGGAGCACCATGGCTCCATGGCTCCATGGCTCCAAGACTTTCAGTTTTCTGGCTTTGATGGTGGCAAGGGCCAACCATGGGTTAATTGGGCATCGAGTGTGTTGATAATTTTGACATTTAGTCTGTTATCTGAAGTTCATTTCTGTTGAAAATGGAAATCCTGTGTGCGTGTCCCCCCCCCTCGCCACCACCCAGATATGTCGGTCTTTCTGTCTGTCTGTCGGTCTGTCTGTCGGTCTGTCTGTGTGTGTGTGGGGTCGCTAAATTAGCACCTACACTACACTATACTACAGAGCGGAGTTTCGAGTGCATACGATGATCGTTTCCCCCCGCTTCACGCCTCACGCTTACCGCTTCCCTCCTTGGGCCATGGATCAAAGTTCTTTGTGGGCAACTTTATTAGCACCCCAGTTCTACTTTCATCTTTCGCCGACAAAGTTCCCTCGGCTCTCGAGCTCTCTTATCTCTCCCTCTTTTCATACCCATGCGACGCTATGTTGTGCCCCTGTCCTGGGCCGTTCCGTTCTGTTCCGTTCCGCTTGCCAGGATATGGCAAATTATTTTCGGCGCGCCTTCCTTTCCATCGGCCATCCTATACCCATCCATCCCTATAGACGATTGTCTAGGGCCGCGCACAAAAGACATCATATTGGGTTATGGTTCAAGTAGTTCCTCAGCTTTTTATATACCCTTGCCGAAGGAGGGTATTCAATTTTTGATCAGAAGCAAACACCAAAGATCCCGATCAATCCCTTTTGGTTCATTTGTATCTCTAAGACTAGAATATATCATGTATGTAGTTGATGGCATAGTAAAAATAATCAAAATCGGAGTATAATATCGTATGGATCGATCCAGAACGATCTTCAAGAGTACCAAAAACGAATAGTATTAATTAATTAATTTATTGTTTAAAGTAAACTCGAATCTTTCAGTCATATTAGCCATTCCCTTTCCATGTTGGTTTGGCAACTCGTTTCACGCGTCATGCAATAGCGCGCATCGGATGGCATTTGTGGGATTTCTAGGATGGGTGAAGTATCCTTATAGTTTTGCGTATTATTGGATAAATAACATGACAGAAATATGCATTTACATGTCTTTCTTTTAGGACTGGTTTATTTAACTTAACTTAACTCGAAAATTGTTGATCCCTCAAGCTGCATTAGGAAGGGCATCAAAATCGAGTCTTTGTTTATTGGTTTTTCACGGGCTTATAGCACAGTTTATTCTTCGAATTTTTTTATTCAAGATTTTGGTTTATTTTTATTTTTTTTTTTGTATTTTCCGTCGTTTTTTTATTGTTGGGACTGAGGCTGGGACTGGGACTGGGACTGTGCTGAGGTGTATTGTTGTGTGTTCGGGTCTTGGCTCTTACCTGGACTAGCGCCAGGCTTCGTTCCGCGTCCCCGTGCTCCCCTTGTGCTGTCTGCTGTGCTTGTGACCGCCCGCCTATCCGCATATCAGTTACCAACAGCGAGAGCTTCAAGCATCTCAAGGATGAAGTCCTTCAATTAGGCCTATCGAATAACCGCACAGCACTCAACAATTTGTGGGAGCTTAATCGATTACACTCGTCCCTATACAACGGAAATTGGCCTACAAAATTGGGAAATTCTCTGGTCTTATCCTAATCGTAATTTCCATGCAGCAGCACCCCCCGGTCGACTTAGTCCTGGAATCAATTGATGGTCCAGTCAACGATCCAGTACTAATTGAGAGCTCACATGCACTCCTAAGGTATGCGCACTCATGGCTAAGAAGGTCTAACCAGATGAAAGAATTTGTTCAATCCCCGAACCCTAAACCCAAGTGAAACTTGTACCGCCCTTCGTGTACCTATACTCGTACATACTGGTACATAGATAAATATGTAGGCATGCATATCCAACTAATACCCATATCAGAAACATTTATCACGTTGTGACTGGCTTTCTTCACACCCACCACATCCCTGGTGGGGGATTTATGCGGCTGTCGTTTACTGTACTTGAAATAGTAACAGATCCCCCTCTATGCACCTGTACGTGTGGCTCCCCTCTGCTGGTAGGCAGAAGGAACAACAGAAGCGACTCCTCTCCCGCCCCTGCCACTGCCACTGCCCATGGCCGTCCGCTTGTCCGACAAGTAACAAGTAACTCAAGACTCTCGTCTGGCCCTTTGGCCTGAGCCGCTGTAATTCACACGACTCCCCTTACCACCTACCTGGGCCGAATGATTCTTGGCATTGTAATTATCGCATTATTCCTATGGCTTCTTCAAAACGAGAAGCAAACAGAGCGACAGGCAAATCCATCAAGCATGAAGCTTGAACACACATTTCGGACTATCAGACACCCCCCAATATTTGATAATACGTATTACGTACATATAAGACACTTTTTGATCTAGTACCACAGTTTCACTCGCAGCACATTTCACGTATTTGGCTGTTCGGCTGTTTATCGCATTGCATTTCCAGTGATTTCCACTCTGGCCGTAACTCAGCGCCGAGGGGCGCTGTCGCATGGCGCGCGACTAAAGTGAGTACAGAGCATACCCTGGAAAATTTGTCTTTGTATCAAGAGTAGCCCCATGGCTCCATGTTAACTGGGAAATCCCGTCGGGGAGTCCAGGCATATTGAATTGCAGGCGCCCGGTTCGGGGGTGTACAAATGTACATACACACATATGTACATACATACATATGTAGAAATGCAGATTCTCGTATTCCCCGGCCCCCCAGGGCAATGGGAGATCCGTGTATACACCCAGAGAAAAATCCCTGAAATTTGTATATTTTCACCTATTTTTAAATATTTATGGCGTTCATTTTGCCCCGAGAGCGGAAACAATAATGAAAATATATTTTATTTTAGTGAAATATAATTAAATTACATTACTTTAAATTAATTCGATTAGAATTAGATAGCTTAGGTGAATTATTAATTTAAATTAAGTTAATTATTTTATATTTAATTTAAATCTACTTCATACTTAATATCTTTATTATATAAACAAGTTTTGGATCGATGTACATGGTTGTTGTCGTCCGATTTTTTTTAATAAATTTTAATAATAAAAATAGTTTTTCATCCTTAAATTATATATATATTTTCCCGCCAAAATAAAATAAAATAATTCTCCATTGTACACTTTATATATTTGTACTCTCTGTTATATAAAATAGTTTCGGGTCATCGTCGTTGCCGCCCGAATTTCGATTGTGCTGGGATTGGCGCATGAGAGAAGCGAGTGGGCAGGGGCTTGCCCCTAGTGTATAATGTTTCATATATAGATCGGCATCGGCTGCGATAACAACTCCGACGCTTACCTATAATTACGTGTAAAATATATTATACAAGTTACATTATAAATAAATAAATTCACATTTATACTGTCTGAGTCCCGGCTATGAAAGTAGTGAAACGAAACAGAGATTCGATTTCAGGCTGATGATATTATTAAATAAATATTGCGATTAATATTGCGAAGAGCTTAGGCCCAAACTAATTAAAGCCCTTGGAAAACTACCTAGGAACACTGGTACTAGTTAGAGGGAATTTCCCGCTCGCGTTTGACACTGCCTTCAGGACGTATGTACATTTTATTTTGAGTTTATTTTTGCTTCGGGGGTTTAGATAGACCATCGATTGGCTTAACATTAGCTTTCACGTTCAAAATTCGGGTTGAAAAATATCGGAAAAGATTGAAAATCCTCTTTAAAATCTGTTTTTGCGACGTTTGTAAGGTCTTTGAGGGTTGGGCTGTGACTTGAAAAAATATTCCGAAAAATATTGCTTGGTTTTCCATTTGGCAAGGAAATGAATACATCAAACGGAATATCTAGGCAGTCGCAAGCACTCCCGTTGGCTGGATTTAGATTTGACGGATTCCTTTGCTCCAGTCGAGTGTGGCTTCAATTTGATGTGGCAGCAGACCTTGGTGCTCGACGTGGCCTTGGAGTTCTGGGACAAGTCCAAGGGCTAGCGTGATGGCCGGCCTCATTGTGGGCGACGGGAGTCGCTCCAGCACAGTGAGGGCCCAGGCAACGGGCACGGATATCCTCTTGGGCAGTGGCAAGGGCAAGGAGCCTTTCAAATGTAGTATTTTGTATTTGTTTCTAGTGTTTTATACTTGGATTATATGTGGGCTCTATTAAGAAGACTTTTGAATACATTTACATATATGTATGAATCTATTACATTTCGCTATGTTTGTATTTAAAACCAGAATATTTGTTTTAATATGGGGGTGTGCTTCTCTTTACTATGCTATTTTTCTCTCAGTGCAGAGCAAATCAAAAGATAAATAAAATAAATATTGACGCGCGTCCAATCCGCGAGAGGTAAAAAACGGCAAAAAAAGTAGAAACGAATCGGGCGGATGGGGGAGGGAGACGAGAGTGGCTGGGGCTGAGTGGATGAGTGGAAGAGCTGGGGATGAGGATGAGGAAGAGGATGAGGAGAGGAGCATACAAACATCGTGACTCGGAGCAGCGGCGAAACATCAAGCATACTGAATAAAGTACTCAAAACGTATTTAAAAGTACTAAACACAAGTACCAGAGATTAATAAGCGCGTTTGAACTCGGCCGACCAGAAAACTAGTTAATGGCTCACACACACACACACACACACACACACACACACACACACACACACACACACACACAGACAACAGCAGCCAGCGACCAGAGACCAACGCGACAGAGGGAGAGGGAGAGGCAGAGTCCGAGAGCCCGAGACGAATGTGGGAGAGCGGGTCGGTCGGACATCCACTCCGATGGCATCGCATCGGATCGTCTACATACATATCTTTGTCAAACATCACGGGAAATGCTAAGCGGGGGGGAAAGCCATGCAGAATCGGAAAAGCGCAAACAAATCAAAGACGCCAGCAAACGTGAAGCCAGACCCAGGTCGAAGACGAAGGCGAGGACGGGGAGGGAAACTGTGACGGCGAAGCCGTGTGGAAAATATGATCGTTTTCCATGTTGACAGCGCTTAACGGATGAGAAAATCCACATCGCGGCTCCACTTTGAGATGCAGAAGGTTCATAAAGTGCATGGAATGGGACTGGAATGGGAATAGAATGGGAATGGAATGGGTTTGACTCGGGATTGACAGATGCTATGGGAACTGTCCACAGAACTGGATGGCACTGGATTCGAACAGGACTCGTACAATCTGTACAATACAATCACCTGGAACAATTCATATTCATATCATCATCGGAAAACAATTAGGCTAAGATCAGCCCAAGGGAGAGTGTGAATGTCTGTGTGTGTGTGCCTGCAGTTGGACTGCAGGGGGGTCTGAAGACAGCCCCTGATGATTGCGATGGAAGATGAGTGACAGGCAGCTGTGGTACTGTTTCTGCTACTAACTTTATTCAATTATTAACTCTATCTGTAGGTAAGAATAATATTAAGAAATAATATGATATCATTGTCTCGTGGGTTCAAGGTTTTTTGTCCTCTGAGGACCGATCGCATTGCCAGCAGAATTCCCAATTTCAATGTTTCAATGGGTCAACTTTGTTTATTCGATAAAAGGGGCAATACTAATATGCGACTGAATGGGCAGCATCTTGCTGATCCGTTGACAGATATACATATGTACATAAATATAACAACTGATGCACAATTTGTGTCGAGTCCGATCGAAGAGACGGATATAGCTTAAGTTCAGTTGAGTGTTCATTCATTCATCTGTTTTGTCTGTATATAGAATTTGTGCATTGCAAACATTCGCTCAAGATCATAATACCCTGTGCAAACAGTATAGACTACCGATCCCCCATTACCACAATTGGTTTAATCCAAAGCGATCCCCGACGAACGATCCTCAAACGAACAGTGCGAGGCACTTAAGAGAGGCACTCTTGAGCCCCCGAAAGAAGAATGTGAAAAGAGAATAGAGAATAGAGAGTGTAAACAAAAGATGATCCGTTGCTGCAGGAGGGCTGGCATAGGGTATGGGCATGGGCATGGGTTCGGGTTCGGGCTTGGGTTTGTGTTTGGCTATTGAGGAATAGGAAGAGTGCTTACCATTAGCTATTATATGGCTGCAGCCATGTCATTCCAGTCGAATCGATTCTCTTTGAAGATATTTTTACATGCGCACTTCCAAAACAAACACAAACTCTCTCTCACACTCGCATTCTCTCTTTGCTCTTTCTTCTTGTGCACTGCTTACATTGCTTACATAGAGGATTAGCTGCTATGACAATTGGGAATCAGAAACAGAAAGAGAGAGAGAGAGAGAGCGACAGTAGTGGAAGAGCCTTTCGGAAGTGCGCCTCGTTTTACTTCCAATTGAGTGTATTTTTGGAACTGGGAAGCTGGAAAAGGATCAGTGTCAAAGGGATTGGGTGATGGTGAGACGGAGAGAGGGAGGGGAAACAGGTGGGCCATCTAACATAACATTCTTTCATAATATACTGCAATTCGTTGCTGATTTTGCGATTTTCTCTGCAAAAAAGAAGCGTCAGGAAAGAGAGGAGAATGAGAGCCAAAGGCGAGGAGCAGAAGCAACGAAAGTAATGCGAGGAAAGGAATGAGGAGCAGCAGGAGCAGGAGCTGGAGCTGGAGCTGGAGTTGCAGCAAAACTTGGAGCTGGAGGAGGAGGATAAGGCAGAACAAAAATCTTATCTCGCTGCCGGAAATCAAAGCACACATCAAAGATTGCCGACATTTGCCGCCCGTCCAACTCAAAGTCGCTGCAACTGCAACTGCAACAGCGGCAGCAGCAGCAGCAGCAGAAACGTGTGGTGGTCGCCGTGTTCAATTGCATTTACCCCAGCTCCCCCTGCAGTCGCACCACCCTGCCGCTGGCTGTTGCGGTTGGCTGGCCGCTGTCGTTGTTGCCGATCGGATTTCCCCACCATTCACGTTCGGCGAACAGGGTGTGTTCATAAAAGGTGAGGCATTGCCCAGATGAAGAAACAAATTAATATTAGTACCTGCGACTATTAATCCTAGAGCGTTAGCCATCGGTGTATCTACTAAGTGTTCGGAATGCTTTCTTCTCCACAACATCCTCAAAGCCCCATCTCAACCCATTTCGCGGTCGTTGCCGCGTGACACAAATAAGGAATGAGGAACCCTGTATTAATGTATTAATTGCTCCATCTTGAAGGGAAACGACTCCTAATCCCCAACCGATTTCTTGAACTGATGGATCAACATATATAAATAAGTACAGCTGTGTTTAAAATAATAGCAGTGCCTATCCAACTTTGCATTTTTCCTCAATAACAAGACTAAGGAGCACTTCCCAAAAAAATTTAGATTTTTATTGTAACTTAGCTAATTAATGATTATAATAATAGATAACAACTCAAGTTAAATCTTCAAAATTAAGCAAACAAAAAATAAATGTGTAAGTACTTCAAAAATTACCAGTGCAAAATAATATTGCATTTCTTCAAATGCGATTAAAGTCAAACTAAATTTTCTGGGAGTGCCCCTTATATCCATTATAATATATGTATGTATGTAGTTCCTTTTAGTATTTAGTTGCGTAGCCTTTGTTTTGCATAACAGCTTGACAACGTTTTGGCATGGAGTTAACCAAATTTTGGCATCTTTCTTCGGAAATCGAGCTGTAGGACCCTTTTACAGCGTTCCAAAGTTGGTTGTTGTTGCTTGGTTTTACTTCTAATAGCCTATTTACACTACAGTGAGTTACCTATCGATAACCGAGGAAACTCAATAACTCAGAACTGGTGTCTACACTACACAAAAGTTGAGTTATTGAGATATTGAGTTTTGGCTTGCTGGCAAACACGAGTGTGCGTTGTTTTGTTTAAATTATTAAATTACGCAAATATGAACTTCGAGGAAACATTTATGTTGTATTCGGCGCAGCTAGAAGCAGCGATGGTGTGATGTATTGATTTGGCGACAATGTGTGCACAAACTGTGGAGTATTTGGATAACATTTTAAATACACGCATTTGGACCCTGGTAAGAAATTGGCATTTCATTTTCAAGTGCTTCTATTTTATAATAATATTGAATAATAATAGCCGTGATATGGATCATTTTGGGAGGAGGACGTTGCGAAGAACTCTGATGCCTTTTTTAAGGAAAATTTCCGCCTGGAAAGGCATGCGTGATGGACTATTGCCCAAACTCCAAAAGACACTCCTTTTCGACTGACAATCCCTCTGTAGAAGAGAAGAGCCATTGCCTAGGATCCACTGCGGAATATCGTACGGTAGTGAGTCTATTTGCTGAGTCAAAAGCCATTTCATGAACATAAATATAAATAAAAATTGAAAAAAGTACAATTTTGTTTTATTTATTTGTTTATTTATTTTTAAAAATTTGCCAAAAGTCCAGGAATGCCTGTAAGGCCTTAAGTGACCAAACAAATCTCGTATCTAGGGATAAAATTGTATTAAAAGTATTGTTTTTAGGAAATATTTGTTTGTTTACCTTTTTTCTCCATAATCACATTTGTTTTTTTGTTGTTTTTTTAGTGGTGATATTTCCACGATAGGCAGATCAGGGTTGAAATATTCGGAAAATCGGAAAACTCGATTGAAACTCAACCTAAACTCAACTTTTTTGCCACCTCTAGGGCCCCTATGCTGCCCCATGTAAATGAAACTCGAGTTTTGCCCGAAACTCAATAACTCAATAACTCAACTGTAGTGTAAACAGGCTATAAGACTGCTCTTTTCCCATCACACCACACCACAAGTTCTCTATCGGGGACTGGGCCGGTCATTCCATTTAATGTACCTTATTGGCAGCAAACCACTCCTTGGCTACTTTACTTGGGCGCTTCGGATCATTGTCCTGCTGGAAGGTCCAAATAAGCGGCATTTCCTCGGAGGCATAAGGTAGCATCACATCTGTTAGTATCTTAACATATAAGTGCCGATCCATTATGGTTTTAACCCAATATACTGGTTCCACTCCGTAGTACGAAAAGCTCGCCGAAATCATTATGGAAGAACCACCGAGTTTTACCGTTTTCAAAGTATATTGTGGGGAATATTAAGATGGCGGTGAACGTCTTACGTATTGTCGAGATCCACGGCCACCGAACAAAACAATTTTGGACTCGTTCGTCCACAATTCCACTCTTTACCACTTTTCCAATGGCCAATTTGGGTGTTCTTTGGCAAACTTTGATCTTTTGACTAGATGTTTTTTTTTGTTAGTTAGTTGTGGCTGAGAAACCAATGATATTCTGAACATCGACATATGTATGTCCTTCCTTCTGAAACTAGCCTTTTTATGAGCTCGAGCTTTTCGGCAGTACAGAAAAGCTTAGGATTACTAAATAAATAATCAAATTATTATTTAACACCACAAACCTTGAAGGAACTTTAATGGATTTGAAAATATTCAAAACCTTCTGCAGCACTACCATTATTTTGACTACCTCGAAATGGTGATGTTTAGCGAAAAAGCTCAAAACAGAAAGCAAAAAAAATAGATAAGAAGACATAAATGTATTTTCAAGAACATCAATACTGTGCTTGTTGCTGGCGTAAACCAATCAGTTCGATCGTTACAGTTATTTCGAAGAAAATGAACAATATGTAAAGCCCATTGAAGCACTACTATTATTTTGGACGCAACTGTAGATTGAAAATGGGAAGTGAGTGCACCATCAAAATTAGTAGCTGATTTTTATACAGACATAATAATGGTGCTTATGATATGACGCGCCACCCAGACAATAGTCGTCGAAAGGACAATGGGATGGGCTGTGTTGCACATGTCTGGAAAATCGATAATTGAAAGATACTGCAACCCAAAACCGACCCAGATCCCCAGGCGAAATTTAAATGAAAAAACGGATGGGATTGCTTGAATTCAACACCTGTCCACCGAAGGGGATCATGCTTATGATCTTGATCATACGCCAATAGCCAATATTAGACAAATACATATCTATATATATATGTATTGGGATTGGGAGGGATAACACTCTAGTTGGCTCCTAAAGGATCATTGGGGTATACACATTCCCGCGAAACCAGGATCAACCGTAAGGCCATTTTTGAGAATCCAAGATCTTATTTATGGGGCGATGTGAAAGGGCCAATCTAGCTTATATTATCCTCCCGTTTTTCCTATGTGTATTTTTGTTTCTAAATCACAGATTTTTTTTGTTTAATTAGATTTTAATTACTTATTCTGTTTTAAAATAATATTAAATGGTTTAATTTAAATTTTATGAGCATGTTCGATGGTTTGATCGAACCGGCTAATGGTGTAATGACATTAGACTTTGATAACTTTGCTGCGAAGAGAGAGAGATAGCATGAGGGACAGAAGACTAACGACATGCTAGACAGTAAAATTGGATCTAAAAATTGTAGCAATCAGTGCTGCTCCCAGCTCATAAGCTGACGCATATGCTACATGGAAGCATCTTCCTCTCCCTGCATGCTTTACCCATAAGTCTATCTATTTTTGCAGTTGGTCAGTTAACAAAGTCTAATGTCATATGGCCATAAGCGAGCTCGAACCTTGTTCGAGTCTCTGGGCTATGGAAAGGTATACAGTACGAACCTCACACTGAGCATGTTCCTTTCGAACCTGAAGCTCATACATCTAACGCAAAAATAAGTAAAAGAGCGTAAATTGAGTCGATCGAGCCTCTCTTTGGCTCGATCGAGCCGCTGGGCTATGGAGAGGTATGGCCAACAGGCAAAAACAGCCAAGTGAGCCAGCCAAGGCTTATACGAACCTCACCTCACGTACGAACCTACATATGATATACCATGAGGACAGGGCTGTTCTCTCATGGTATGTTGGGAAATGGGGTGGATTTTACGTACATGCGCTGTATTTTCTGGGCCGTTTTGCCTGTTGTGCATACCCTCTTTTTACTCAGCAAGGCGCATTTAATAAATTGCCCTTCTACGGAAGGGCATATAGGAATTGATCAAATGTTTGTCCAACGAATGGAATAACCAATTTTATGAACTTGTTTTTGTATAGTTAGTAGTTACGCAATAATAATCTTCAAATTTGTAAGCTATCTCAACGAAATTTTGCAGTTTGTAATAAACAAAAATATGTATCGGGATCGAGATATATATACGGAAATCTAATTAAATGCATGAATACGTCAAAAACATGTCATTACGAGAAAAGTCATTATTACTTAGGATTCAAATCAGCTTGTAAAACAGTAGGTCTTTTAACATTAATTCAGAAATAGGGTATACAAATGTCCTTACTCCGTAAATATGTTTCTGATATGTAGCAAATGAGTAGTTGCCGTGTAGTTACCACGTACAAAAGGGGCATGCAGTACGAACCTCACCGCATGAATGAACGGGCCGCGGACAGGGAAACAACGGAACACTAGCGCCGAATGAACTCCGAAAAGCAGTTTCGTAAATTTTTCCCACAAAAATATCCGAATTGAAATACAACAATAAAAACATATGTATATACCTACCATATCAATAGCAGCCTCAATCTGAGGAACTGGAAAATGCAAAAAAACAACAGAAATAGTGTCGAATTTTCGCTGATATTTCCCACAAAAATATCCAGAATCCCTTCATGCCGGTATCGTTCGGGATAGTGCGATTCGGTTCGAAACATACGTATAAAGAACAAACTCAAAACAGATTTTGGAACAGATCTGAAGGAACTTGGTGGAATATTAGTTGTATTTTTTTCACGTGATTCCTCGCGAGTGTGTAAATATTGCCATGAAGCCCGTTTAACCCTGACCCTGAGACCCTGAAATCCTCTCCTGTCCGCGTGACAGCAGCCCCCATACGGCATCCTTAATCCTTCCGCCGCACCACGATAACCAAGAACAAATGTTGGCTCGTGCAACGGCCCTGGGCCTGATCCTGCAGAGCATCTGGCTGGGAATCGGTGGAAGCGTCAGCCTCGATGGACACGGCCAAGTGGTGGGCCACCACCACCACCACTCGAGTGGATTACAATGTCAGCGAATAGCGGTGTCGTCCTGCCAGGGCCTCGGCTACAATATGACCGCACTGCCCAATCTGGCTGGTCACACCAATCAGCTGGAGGCTGAGCTACAGGTAAGCATGAAACACAGGTCAGGCACGTCCCATCCATCCCCCATCCCCCATACCTCATCCTGTACTCTCGATCCCACGCCGTTGATAAGCTATGGCTATGGCTATGGCTATGGCTATGGCTATGGCTATGACTCTGGCTCTGGCTTTTGTGTGGCCCATAAAAACAATTCTCGTCGCTTACGTGCGAAAGCCCAAGCCCCCCAACAAAACCAGAAAGAAAGGCGAATTTCGGATACCCGAAGCCGCACATACCCTCACCGAGTGACCATTGTTCTCTATCGGAATTCCATATCGAAGTTAATTGGTTGGAAAAGCGGTTCCCGACATGTATTTTATTTTTGCATTCTCGTGGGTGAGAGCATCATCGGAGGTCCCATTGCCAGCCTTTGCCAGAAACACTGATCCGAGCTGATACTCAAAATCATATTACCATTTTCGAGGGTATCCACGAGTGGAGACAAAACAAAAACAAAAAGAAATCAACACGGAGACGGACAAGCGGTGAAAAGTCACAAGCTCTTGCGAAATGTACGAAATTGTGAATGGCAGAGCGGGCTGGGGTTAGAGCTGCGGCAGCTCATCAAAGTGCGACTCTCCCCGAAGACCCCACTGGCACAGCTGCCCCCTGCCCCCTGCCCCTGACACTTTTTCTGTGTTTGTTTTTTACTTTTTTCATATTCGCTCCGGCGATGGCTCAGATAAGCACAAAAAGCTACAACAACACAAGTACATAATTTTCGTAAATTTTCAAAAATATAAAACAAGTAACTAGAAGAGACTTTGGGGCACTGAAATCAGTGGAAGATATTCACTTAACGTACTTTCCTTGCTTGAATGAAATCTAAAACAATCTTGATATTTCTGACCTTATAATGGCTTAAAGAAGTACCGATTCCAGGGTCTATGGATGGCCTATTCCAGTTTGTAACTGTTATATTCTTATATTCTGTTATATTCTTATTTCCTATCGGTATTATTGAAGAACTCATTCAGGGTCATAATAGATATGAGTATGAGGGACTATGGAAATGCACATACGAGTATTCTGAATGCCATGAGTATTCCAATCTGTTAATATTTTAACACAGATCTACAATAGATTTTTTTTATTTGTCATCGGTCTAAGGAGAACACCGCCCTGTCCGCTGTCCCCCGCCCCCTGCCCTCTGCCTCTGTGGGTATGGCATAGTACTATTGTGTACGCCCTCCCGCTGCTCTGATTGTACTTTGTTTTTCGGGGGTTTCATTTCCATTAGCAACGCTCTGGGGAAAAAGACAAAAGGAGTCATGGCTCCGACTCTGGCTCTGCCTCTGACTCCGATACCGATTCCTACTACGGGGCTCGGTATCTAGATAAAAGTGGAAACAATACTAACACACATATACACACACACAGGGGCAGCGACCAGGGGCGGCACAGGGACTGTTATCACTCAGAAAGAGTCAAAGAAGCGACATTTAATTGCTTTTCAATTAAAAGAGAGAGCGAGACCAATAGAAGATGAATAGAGAGAGAGAGAGAGAGAGAAAAGGCAAGAACCATATGCAGCTATCAGTGCTGTCGCCTTTGCATGTTCTATATAAAATGATAAAAGAGAGAACGAGAGAGAAGAACACACGGAGTGGTAGTGTGGTAGAACTCTGTTGGATAATACCCTGTAACCTGTAGCAAAAATAAGCACAAGATGTACTATGTACAAAACTATTAATGTACATATATGTATATGTACATATGTATCTATTGGTCAAATGCGAATGATATATTCATTGTCCGAATATGAGTATTCCCGGTGATACCCTATAAAAAACGATCAGATCAGAGGAGCTTAAAGATTTCAGGTCGCCTTCGTCCATAATTTACCATGAAAATGGCCCATGAAAATCGCTGAGTAGCTGGAGAGAGAGAGAGAGAGAGAGAGAGAGAGAGAGAGAGAGAGAGAGAGAGAGAGAGAGAGAGAGAGAGAGAGAGAGAGAAAGAACCATTTAGTGGAAATCTCAAAAGCAACAACAATCACATGGGCGACCACTGGGATTGTGCGGCGACAAAGAAAGAAAGAAAGGAAGAATGAAAGAAACGGAGAATGGAGAAGGAGAAGAAAGAAGCTGCCGCCGCCGCCGCCGCGCACTGAAGAGTGAAAGAGAAATGTGTTCAAACTCGAGCCCAGCTTAGAGAGGCGATGATCGGGGGAGGGAGGGGGGCTAGAGATCGAAGTGAGACTGCGGCTGTGCGTGTGCATGTCTGCTATGTGTGCTTGAGTGTGTGTGTGTGTGTGAGTCCATTAACACCTTTCGGCTAGCTCTTTTGAGAATATCTTGCATTTCATGTCCATGCCTGCATTTGGGAGAGGGAGAGCAGGCAAATGTCGATGACGATGACGCTGACGATGATGCTGCGCCGTGCCGTGCCGTGCCGTGCCTAAGTGCAGCCAAAGACGCGATGCTGGGGGATCAGGGGTGGATAGGGGTAGAGGCAGGGGACAGATAAGCGTAGAGACTGCATTTGACTTTTTATCTCTCTGCTGCAGCTTCCTCACCAAATCTCTTTGTTTCCATACCCTCTCGATGGGTATAATGGAACTGTACAGGGTACGGCCATCCAGTCCATCAAAATGTCCAAGCAGACGACATCTCTCTCTGTGCGTTCCCCCTTCTACCTGCTATAGTGGTGCTAAAGTGCTAAAGATCATCGATTCCAGGGTGTACTAAGTCTCGACTCTGTTCTCTTCTTCCTTCTAGTTGTAACCTTTCATCTGCTTCGTTTTGTTTTTAGTCTCTCTTCTTTGTGTTTTTTCTGTGGGGCGTCTGGTGACTGTGCGGCCACGCCCACCTTTGCCCACTCCCCCAACCACCCAAAAGCCATCGCATCGTTCGATCTGAAAATGCATTGTCCGTTTTTCCCCTTGTTCCCTCGATTTTCTCGTCGTTTTGAGTAGACAGAGAGAGGGAGAGAGGGGGAGAGAGAGAGAGAGGGGGAGAGAGGGAGAGAGGGGGAGAGAGGGAGAGAGACAATGAAATCCCCCGTACATGCCTCAAGTGGCAATAAAAACGAAAGCAGCGCCCCTGAATCAACCCCGTCCCCTTCCCCTTCCACTGCACTGCCCCCACACACCAAACGTCGAACAAATTGAATCGGAAGCACGTAAAACAGATCAAAGGCAGAAAAACTATACAAAAGAAAATCAAAAGAGCCAGAGCAACATCAAGCGGCAATAAAAAGCAACAAAAGCAGCAGCAGCAGCAGCAGCGGCAGCGGCAGAAACAACAATCAAATTCGGAGATGGGTTTACATAACGAAAGCATCAGAAGAGCATCGGCAACGGCAACGGCAACGGCATCGGAGGATACTATACTAGTATGAGGAAAGTCTGCTAAGAAATACCATATATGTAGCATATATGTAGATATTTGTAGTACCATAGAGAAGATCAGAGGAACGGGAGAGACAGCCAAGAATCGAACCAGAAGCGAAAGGAATGCATTCAAGTTAAAGATCTCCTCGAGTTCCCCATTCTACGACCTTCATTTCATTAGGGCATAACGATTATCCGACATCGAATGAAGGATATGTGATTATCGATTGGAAAAACACTTAAATCTAGCAATTATTGCCCCAATTGCTCCGATAGCATTCAGACTTCAAAGAAAACCTATAGGAATATTTGAATTTAATATCCGCCTAGAATCTAGAATCTAGAATCTAGATATTCGAACATCAGTACAGGGAGCTGTTTTTCATTATTTTCCATCATCCATGCAAAACATATCGATAGTCCTGATACATGTACAATGTATGTACATGTGATCATTCTCTTTATACATTTTTCCAATTAAATAATCGTTTTTGTTGCTGGGAGCTCCGTTGATGGATGGTGTTATCTACAGCGGAACGGACATCGTAGTCATCGTCATCGTCATCGTCATCCCCCTTAGTGGGGAGCGCACTTTCAATTAATTTGCTTGTAATTGTCGCTTGACGAGCACTTTGTCGGCACTTGATCGGAACGCGCCCCCACTCGACAAACAGACAAATAGACAAACAGACAAACATACGGCAAGACAGATACATATATGTATGTATGTACAGTGTACAGATAGAGATAGAGATACAGACAGACTGTAGACTGTAGACAACACACAGACAAGACAAATGATAAAACTGAAGAGAAATGCATTTGTCGGTCTTGGTTCTTGGACATTTCAGACACAAAATAACCAAAAAGCAACCTTCTCCCTGCTGATATTCTTTTTTTTTTATCTTTTTGGTGTCCCCCAAAGCTCCTCTATTCACGTGGCAATGGGCTCCCCGCCATTCGCCCCGGGTTTTTGGGTTTTGGGTTTGTCAGCGATGTTCGTGTCATACTATCTCCCAACCGCCCAACCGCCGGCCGACTCTCCCCCTCCTGTCCAGATAAAGAGAATATTCATGGTCCCCCCAAGTCGACGAAGCGTCAGGGCTCTGAATGAAGATTTCTGCCCCTAGACATGACAGATGGCGGCCCGACTGCTCCGACCCACCAGTCAACGACAGCCAGTCCGAAAGACAGACCAGACAGAGAGGAATAATTGGGAATAAGAAGAGAAGATATAATCATTACTCGGGGATATTCTCTTTGTTTTTGGAATCCTTAAACATTGATTGAGTACTTCCAGTGGGAAAATGCTCCATTTTCGCAGTGCATACTAATGGCAGGACTGGTCTTTGAGCATGTGACAAACTGTCCGACAAGTTGGCATACCCTTTGGCGAATGCTTCAAAAAGAGAAGTGCGCACTCGTCGTAGCCTCGGCAGATGACAAAACGGTTTGGCATTTTATGTAAAGTAATTGTAAATATTTGAGCAAGGCATTAGCCCGAAAGCCCCAGCCACAAGCTCCGGCTCTCACCTGTGGGGCTCCGGCTTCCCACACCCCACACCACAGACCCCAGAGCCCACCGCACCCAAACCAAAACCAAAACCAAAAGCAAAAGCAACATCAGAAGACAAGGCCGCGGTCCGCATACTCGTACATAAATACATACATACGTACATACGTACATAGATGGCAGCCATAAAGCAGGCCTCGCAACGAGGACCGACGAGCGATCGGCCGACCGACGATGGCGACAATAAAATTGTTTGATTTTGAAAATCAGAACCCATTAAGATTGCTTCGGCAACCAGTTCTCCAGTGAAAGAGAGAAACACTGCGCAGGGTGAGAGACTGAGAGATATCGATAGAGGGGGGAGGGATACATACATAGGTATATGATAAACATTAACCAAAGCATAGGAAAACTTTTGGGTCTCGGGATCCAAAGAAATGTCGTAAAACTTAGTTTTGTTTTGTTTTCTTTTATCGTTTTCGTTTTTATGGCAATTCCTATTGGGGCTTATCGCTCGCCAAAGTCCCCCACGGCCAGTCCCTCCAGAATGCATGACTTAGCCTCTCATATCAATCCTATATCTCACTATCTATGTGTGTACACATGTACATGCACATCTATCAGCATTTGATTAAAGAAATTACCGCGAAAAGAAGAAAAAAGGGAAATAATATTGCATAGATTTTTACACGATATCTTATTGCTGGGTATGTAGGGGGTGTTTCGGTGTTTGGTTCTTTCGAGTGATCATATGTATGTATGTACAATCGATCGGGGTTCTAAGCAATATTTTTGTTTATTGATATTGTATGTAGGCCAGAAATGATAAAAAAAATGTTTGCACATATAATTTGTCTTATAGAACATCATTATTAGAGGAAAATATGGTACGAAAAATGCCAAAAAATGATCGAAAACATTTTTGCTGATTTCATCAAATGAATATAAATTACAGATATGCTATTACTGCTAAATTAAAATTTAAATACAAATTAAAAATTGTAATCACTTAAAGGTTTTTTCTTTTTATTTCTTATTCCCTTAAAAAAACGTACATATGCAGTTACATATGTATGTATGTATGTATGTATGCATCTATTCTAGGGGTATTCAGATAGTCGAAAGGACTCGCTATAGTTCATTTTCTGGTACTGGTTTCTGTTCCTTTCAATTCCCGATAAATACGAAAAATACCAAATGTGTTTGCATTGGGGCTTTGCTGTCAGTAAAAGAAATCATAAAATTTGTTGTGATATTCTCCGGCGTAAAGAAATACACACACACACACACACACACATACATTATCATCCAAAGTTAATCCGCAACGGCATTTCTGATAAGAAAAGTAACCCAAAAGCTCTTATCAAAGGTTGACTCTGACAAAAAAAAACAACAACAACAAGCGCCAGAGACACGTTGAAGTTGTTGTTGGGCTGCTACCTGGTTTACGTGCACAGACAAAGAGAGAGAGAGATGGGGAGAGAGGGAGAATGTTTGCATTGTAATTATGGCAAAGCCCAAGACAAGAACAACAGCATTTAAGGAAGCAGTGGGAAATCCAGTGGGAAATCAGGGCGGGGAGTTGAAACGACTCAGCAGCGATAATGTCACAAAAAGATTGGACTCGCGGCGGTATCCGTGATCCGTGCTCCGGATACCCCGAAATGCTTACTGGCCCAAGGCGTGGCATGAGAGGTTCTTCTTGGATCCGTTCCAGTTTTGAATACCAGATCGGAGTGATCCCAATTGGGGATACACTTAACATCTTTATAGATATGTACATCTGCCTTGTGGAAGTTCCTTCAACACAATACTACATTCATTATTCTTTTCTTATTTTTTTGGTTAGTAAAATCATTTTCATGGTCACACAATTTTCAGAGAATTCATACATTAATTCGCGCTATGTATAAGGAGTACAGGGTATATTTCATTTCAGTTGATATCGTACATTCACCCATAGAAAAAAGCATTTTCATCCGAGACGTGGAAAATCAAAATTAAAGTTTTTTCATTTAAATTTTAAAAGTAATATGCCAATATATGATTTAAATATATTTCATATTAAAATATACATACATATAATAATATTATCCATCAGAGCCGATCTATCCTCAAGGGGATATAGCAGATGGAACTTTGACGGACTTTGAAGTCTGCTGATGGTGCTGCGGCAGCTACAAACGACTGACAGAGACGGAAGAAGAGGATGGGTCGGTACGGTACGGGACGGGACGGGACGGAGACGGACCATGGGAGATGGGAATGCGCTGAACATAACTCCGACAAAATGTCGCTTGTTATTTTTCGGATATATATTTTTGTCGTTTCGCTGGAATCCATCTCTCCCCTCCCTCTCGTTCTCGCTCAATAATGATGGGGTCAAAAGGAACTGCAATGCTGATGAAAACAATTTGACATCCAAGCAAAAAAGAAACAAACAAAACCAAAAGTCAACGCACACACATACATACATACATACACGCATGCATACACATACACATACAAAAGTCATTCCGAAATGCTCAAAGCGCGATTCCGCAGCAACAACAATTAGTTCATTCCACTGTCGTGGACAGTGGTCGTCATCGTTGGAGGAGGCTCTGCTCTGCTCCGCTCCGCTCTGCACTGCCGGATCTCTGCGGCAGCGCAACGCTCCCTGTGATCATTCCGCTGCCTGCCCTGCCCCTCCTACTCTCCTTTTTCTGCTTCTCGTTCTCCTTCCACTGGAGCTGCCTTCTTTCTCCCCAACCTCCTTCTCTCCTGCCTCTGCTTCGTCGTGGGCAAAGCCCAAACCACGCAAAAAATGCGGCAACGTTTTTCAAATGCCAGTCCAGAGAGAGAGAGAGAGAGAGAGCAGTGAAAAGGGGAAGCTAAAGGAGAGCAAAGAGAGAGGCATACCTGCTGCTGCACGATGCTTTTTTCACCGTCGCGTTTTCCACAATCATTGGGGAGAGGGGGAGGAGTCACCACTTCCATTCGCTCTGTTTCTGGCATCGCCAAATGCGTTGGTGCGAGGGGGGAGGGGGGAGCCCATGAAAAAGTGGCTAAACAGCGGAAAAAATGTTCGCCGAAAAGGGTATCGTGTTAGCCAGCCGTTGAAGAAGCAGCCAGAAGAATCAGCAGGGCAGCTCTGGCACAGGCACAGGCACAGGCCGAGGTACTGGCAGAGGAATGTCGAACAAAGTCCCAGCTTCAGACACAGAAAAAATTCGAAAAAAAAACGACGGCCGCTGAAGCCACAGCCACAGGTTTGTGTCTTAAGTCTTTTGTTTTTTGTGGTACCCTTTCTGCGGAGACTATAACAAATTTGAGCAGACGTCGAGCTGACGTGGAGCCACGTGTGACGTGTAGCCTCGCTTTTCATAGAGTTTTCTGTTGAAATTTCGGCTTATAATTGATGGACAGGATCCAGGTCCAGGCGAAAGCGAGGACAAAGCAACTGAAATCGGAGCAGCGGAGCATATTTTGAGAATATTCTATTCAATTTCCACAGGATTGAACAGGAGCTGTTCTCCAATTCAAGGGTATTTGCTGGCTCGATCAACAAAACAAGTCTTTCCTTAAGCAGGAGGCAGGAGCAGGAGGCAGGAGACAGGATGTTGCAAGATGACGTTGAACTTGCTGCCTGTTGCATTTGCAGTTGTTGCTGCTGCTCCTGCTGGTGCTGCTGCTGCAGCGCGTAATTACATGGCAATTAAGTTAATTGAACCGCGCGCCTGCGCTCGCGTGAATTGCTGCCACTCTACCGCTCCCCCAAAACCGTATTCGAATGCGCCGTACGAATCCCCAATACGAATCGCATTGCCCCAATGCCGCTCCAGTGCCCCATCGTTGCTTTACATGACAGTGGGATAGGGTTGATCCATCCAGTGGCATAATTTGGCTTGTAAGTTGCGTGTAGAACTCGAAACGGCAGCCTCATTTCGGTAATCCCGCCTGACAAAATGTCAGCAATGGAGACGGCAGCGTATATATTATTCCGTGGACTGCCGTGTCGGTCCGCCGTCCCGCCGTCCCACCGTCTCACTGTCCAACTGTCCACAGGGGCACCATACATCCATACAATGGCATGGGCTGTCAGAGACGACCGGCCCGGCCCGGCCCGGCCCGGCCTGGCCGCGGCAAACCAGTCCCAAAACATGTCCCAATTGTATGGGTAACTGTAGCGTGCCAGTGCCATAGCCATAGCCAGTGCCAGTGCCAGCCGCCACTAAGCCCGAAACGATACTCTGAGCCAAAAGACCAATTGAACCGGCAATGCACTTGGCCGGCCAGTGCTCAGTTTTCGGCTCTCGGCTTCAGTTTTATGCCGCCGTAAAGTTCTTCGTCCCTTGAACGTCTGACTGCACCGAAGATTTCAGTCGGAGATTATCTAACTGGAGAGAGCCGCGAACACTTGGGGACAAGGATTTAGAAGCAATTACTTGTTCGAGACTAATCCCCCGATCCGTCCAATAAACTGATCGTGTAGATCGTACTGAATAGAAACTGAGTATCGGATCGGATCGGATCGGATCCTCATGTTTCTACAGCTCAAGCGATGTGCGGAAGGCCCCTTAAATATCGAATGGAACTAGAAAGTATTATCCTTATTTGGGTTGCTTGATCTGCAGAATGTTTCCCCATTAAATGACCTTCAACGAACGATTTCCAGATCGTTTCTATTGCTGTGACCCGCACTGTACACAGAGCCAGCCAGAGAATGCCAGAGAACCGATTCCTAGCTCTTGATGTTGTGCGCCGTGGCATCCGTCTGCCTGGTGCTTTGCTGCATTCCGCTTGGATCGGGCTGGGGCTGGTGCTGGGGCTGGGGCTGGTGCTGTGTGTGCCTTGGCTTGCTCTTGCGACTGGGGCTTTTCTGCTCCTCGTTTGCCTTTGAATGACAATCGTCGCCAGTCAAAATGTCAATTAATTGTGAGACGACAGTCGTATGTCGTCGGCATTGCCAACGCTGGAGAGTTGACAGTTCTGTCAGCGATCCGCGGCACTGCAGAAATGCAGTCGGCGATCTCCACCATTTGAATTGATCTCCAGCTCCAGCTTCAGCTCGATCTCAATCTCGATCTGTGGCTCTTTCTGTGGTTGTTTCTGTTTCGGTTTCGGTTTCTGCATCTACATCTTTGGCTTATCGGAGCTATAGGGCTCTAATTAGGAGGGCGGAATGCTGGCCTTTGCATCTATGATGTCATGGATGCTGGCTGCTTTTTTGTTGGTTTATCATCCCATCGTTGTGGTCGGACGAAACGAAACGGAACGAAACGGAACGGAAGGGAGGGAATGACGGGCAGGGGCAGGGCCAGGGGCTGGGCATCTTAATTATGCAAATTATTGCCAGAATCAAGTCAGCGATCGCGTTCGCGAGCTGCCTGCGATTGAGACAACAATCTGAGCAAATAAAAAAATATTCATGCGAGTAAAATCCACCCCAAGATATATAGAAATACAATTTTTTGGTCCGCTCGCTAATTGCAAGCGCTCTCTCGTAGCAAAATTAAATCAATTGACTTTGATGTTGAGCCGACAACGAAAACGGCGACGGCGACGACGACGACGACAGCGACAGCCCGGCCCCAATGGATCTCGGCCCCACTCGATCTTCCCTCCGAAACCACCCGAAACCGTATTCGAGCGTTCGTTCGGGCATTCGGGCATTCGAGCATTCGTGCCCAGCTGTCAATTCGAATCAGCCGGAGTCACAGTCTGAGTCTGAGTCGGAGTCGGAGCCAAACGGCAACTAAATCAAATAAAGCGCAAATCAAATAAAGTACGACAATGCACGAAAGCCGAATAAACCAACCCACACACACGTCTCGGGGATGGAGGGGATGGTCGACCGACGAATGGATACCCTACTGCCTCCTCTCCCAGTGTGTCTTAGCACGTCGCTGAAAAGAACTTAAAGCACTTGAAAAGAAAAAAGCCCCGGAGGATTGAAAAATGTATGCAAGCCGATTTTTCCCCAGAGTGGAAATCGTTTCGAAATGAATATGAACAAAATTGATTTCAATATTTTAATGAACAGATATATTTGGCTTCAAATTTAATATATTTCATATGTTTTAAATGGATTTACTGCAAATTAAATATGGCCCATTAGATACATATGTGTATATTTTCAAATCAAAGTGAATTTTCCATTTAATTTCACTATTTCTGAATACTATTTCAGAAACTCCGTAAAGACTCTGCAAAGACTGTACCTTTCTCCACTGAGACTCTTATTTACTTTTGAAACTCCCTCTGACAGCTGGACTCGGAGCATTTCTGAAACTCTGTTCCAAATTGATCAAAAATAGCATGCGACTCTCGTACTGGTAGAGTGGGCCCTCGCGAGCTACCGAGGGGCAACGGGCTGGAAAAGATGAATCGTTGCCGGCTCGAGGAGAGCCACTCCGCTGCTGCCAGACTGCCAGACTGCCAGACTGCTGACTGCTGACCAAAAGTCGGCTTTGAGCTCCGCCAAGTGGTGTGCCAAGAGTGGCCGGACCATCTATCCGCCGTATATATGGTTTCGTCTCTTATGTGCGGCTCATTTTGCATCACTTGTCACTCTGACAGCCGGCAAATTGCTTTGGGGGTCCACATCCACTTCCACATTCGAATGCGAATTCGAATCCGAATCCAATGAAGCGTGCCGCATAGATGATGCCCCGCCGAGATGCAGGATAACATGGCCGAGTGGAGCCCCTGTCACGGCCAAGTGCGTGCGTGGCGTGTAGTGGCGGGCGCTGAGAGATGAAAGTATCCTCCGAAAAAGTATCCTCTCCGGAATGATTCCAATAAACCGATTGCAATCGATTCCAACAACCGTTGCTGGAACAATCGATACTTATCGCTGTCCGACTGGCAGGCACTCGTACAACTCAATCCTCAATGCTTTAATTGTAGAATATCCCATTGACACATTGGATAATTCCATTAATACTTAAGATTCAAATATTCCGTGTAATCGCAGAACAAATTGCATTAATCCATACTTACCATTCCCATTTGAAGATCCATTTGAAGAGCTCGATCCCATCATTTGTATGCCATGTCCGTGGGCGCACAGTCCAGTCCAGTCCACGGTCCGGTCCGGTCTGGGGCTGTGCCTTTGCCTGTGCCTGTGACTGGCGATGGGTTGGGTTGGGCTGGGCTCGGCAAGCGTAGAAAATTATAAATTAATCCATTACCTAGATTATGCAGATGATGTCTGAACGCATTAAGTGTCCATGGGTGTGGTGGAAAGACGACAACAGCAGCAGCGGAGGATCTGTTGGATCTCTCGGGCATTAAGCGTTGTTAATGAATGAACACACGACACAGCCGGAGCCAGAGCCGGAGCCAGAGCCGGAGCCAGAGCTAGAGCCAGTGCCAGTGCCAGAGTCGAGAATTAAGTTGAGAGTTGAGTGGCGTTTCCATCTGGTGGTGGAGAGGGAGGTGCCACAAGGTTGTGTGGCACTAATGAAAGTCAAAGATATCGCAGCCGCCGCGCCGCTGGATAGTTCCCGAGTGCGGCGGCAGCTGTTTAGGGGTTCGTTCTCCATTTCCATTCCCATTCCATTCCCTTCAAAAATATTCAAAGGCAAAGTGCCGCGCGACAAAGTCTGACCTCCGTGCCGTCCCTTCCCTTCCCTTCCCGTCCCTTCCTTTCGTTTCCTTTCGGATCGGTTCGTTGCCCATTGCATTCGCTTCGAAATCATTAATCAAAATTGAAAAATCATTAAGTTCACGTTTTTCGTTCGGCTTTTTGGAGGTGTCAACTCTCGCATTGTTGTTGGTCTTGTAATTGAATTGTGAACACGAGGAGGGGCACCACAGAGCACCAGAGCTCCAGAGCACCAGACAACCAGACCAGGTCCCGCTCAAATTGAACAAAATTAAATGTTTTCGGTCTTCATCCGAAAAAAGTGTGAAACACGCTGCTGCAAACCCAAAGACACGAAAAAATATTTAAAAGAAATTGCCGCAAGTCTCCGCGTCTCCGCGTCTCCACAGCCACAAAACGAAACTCGAAAAGAGCTCCAGGCGATCGGTGGAGCGAAGCAGAAACGGTTCATTATTATTACTTTTGTTGTTGTTTTTTTTTTGTTTTGTTTTCAAGCAAATTAAGCAGAACTTTTCGGAATTGGAGCCCAACCGATGACACAAAACGTGCGATCAATTAATGACTGTTCAAAATCCTCATCAACGTCAGAAATCATTGTTTGCAACAGTGTACAATGTACACTGTACATAAATGTCACACACAAGGCACTGAAACTACTCGAACGAGTAATACTCCTTTTCCGCTTTTCCACTTTTCCACGGACACACATTCGCTGTAGAAAGGATCCATTCGATGGAGAACCTTTGCCACTTGATCCTCATTTGTGATTAAAGACCAAGCACCTTTTTAGAGCTTTATTTTTTGAAAATTTGTACGACCCATTTTTTCTTATATTAACGTAAAGTAAATGCCATCGAGCATATTTTTTTGTTTTTGCCATCAACTGTTAATATCTCTCTCGTCATAAGCTCTCTCCCCGCTAAAGCTTGCGCTCTCGTTTATGTTTGTCTGATCTGAGCTTTCGGCTGCTGCTGCAGCCGGGCCTCGCTGATTAGAATTAGTGCAGCTCCGCAAAACACAATAAACATATATTATAACCAATAGTGCGTTTTTTAATATACAACCAGGTGATATATTTGATATCCTCCTCTAAACAATAATGAAATACAATTACGCCCAGTCTATCTTATAGAAAATTGTTTCATTTGTCGGATGAGAATATTTTCCCTTTCAAAATCGCACTGCGAAATCTCTTAAAAGTCCCTAATTTGATAGAGATTTGTACATGGCGGCCTGAGTATTGGAAACACATATATGTACGTACATATGTATGTATGCATAAAATATTTGTATGTACTGGTACCTTAAACCCCCCCGACGTTCGAGCCCTTTCAAATTGCCGACTTTGTTACCGTCTGTAATAACAATAATTTCGTTTGCTGGAGACCAAAACGAATTTGTCGCTTGGTGTCGGGGCGACGGCGACGCGACGGATTGACGAACTGACTGACGGACGGATAAAATGCGGCAAGGCGAGCCGCGGCGAATTGCCAACTTCTTCTTTGGGCTTTTGCGTGGCCGAAAAAATTACAGCAGCGCAGCAGCGTAGCAACGCAGCAGAGCGAGCAGCAGCGCTGCGAGTGGAAGGAGCACGACAACATAAATGCTCAAAGCGTTGCAGATTGCATTCGCTGCGCAGACGAAAGAGGGTAGGGGAGGGGTGGACCGATCTGCTTGGGGGTGTGACTGAAGGATTAATGGAGAAGAGAGGAGAGGAGAGGCGAGGAAAAGAGTTTATGATGATGATGACCAAGCATTGCTCTTTTGCATTAATAATACATTTTAGACACTCTTCAAGCCTTTGCTTACGCTCTCTCCCTGCGTGTCGCTCTCTCCCTCTCTCTCTATCACCATTACAGAGGCAGAGTGAGGATATATGTACATACATACATATGTATGTATGCACTTACATTTGTATATACATGTGCACATACCTCGCAACCTTGTACTCCTGTAAGCTTCTACTCCCCTGATCTACTACTCTTGAAGTGCCCCTTGGTGGGGGCATATTAGTTTTGGATTTGAATAGCATTAGCATTACATACCGAATATGTATGTATGTACATGCATTTGTATTTAGTTGAGCGCTTAAAGAGGGCATCCAAAATTCGAGAGGCACCTGTAAGGTTCTCCATGCATTTTACTCTCTTTTTTTTCGACGTTGTTTCTTTTGTTGTTGTTGTTGCTTTGCTAGACGATGATGATGCTTGTGCTGCCTGCTGCGGCGGCAGTTGATGATGAGATGATGATGATGATGATGATGATGAGGTTCACTTGCTGTGCGCTTTTTGCTGGCTTTGTTGTTGTTGTTTGTTGTTGCTGCTGCATCATTAAATTATTATTGCCCGAAGCTATTTTTCATCGAAGTACGAGTAAAGGAGAGAGGGGGAGAGGAAAAGAAACAAAAGCTATAAAAAATTGGAAATCGCGTGTCTAATGCTTCATTCGAGATGCCCGGCGGTTCTTCTGCTGTCTACCCCGTCCCCTCCCCCGTCATCCCTTACCCACCATTCACCATCCCTATACTCTCCTCCTTCCTCTTCTCCTTCCCCTTCTCCTTCCCCTTCTCCTCCTTCTTTGCTCTTCCTCAGGCCGCTCCTCCGCTCCGTCTGGGCCGCTTTCGGCCTTTCGTCTGGGCCTAATGTAGCTTAATTATACAACCAACAGCAACAGCAGCAGTGGAAGCAGAAGCAGTGGAAGCAGCAGCATTGGAAGCAGAAGCAGTGGAAGCAGTGGAAACAGCAATAACAATTCGGTTACTGTTAGCCCCCGACGATATCAAAGCCGAGAACGAGTCGGCCTGTCCAAAAGGCAGCCCATCAAATCCATGTCAAAGTCCCGCTCTGGGAGTCACCGGCGCGATATCAGAATGATGCCTACACAGAAAGAAAAGCTTGACCACTTGCCCAAGAAATTTGTGATGACCATCAGAGGGGGTGTGGACATGTTCGTTGATTGATTGTTGGGCTGTACACATTTTCCGTATTCTGCACAATTGATTCGGAAGTTTCTACGATGAAATTCCGAACCACAACTCCCAGCTCCCAGCTCCCGATTTCCAGCTCCCAAAGGTATTGCCACATTGCGGGAGAGATCAGTCGAAAGCCTGTATGTGGCTTGGATTTATTTCAGTGTACTCCTGCAGCCGGAACCTTGGAACTCTTTCCTGAGAAAACGTTTCTCGATAATTTGATGCAGTTTTTTTCTCTGTCTCTGGGTCTCTGGGCCCCCGAAACCTTTCTGTTCCTGCCCTATCCTGTCCCTCGTTTTTTTTTTCCTTGCCCCAGACTTGTCTAAAATTCCACAAACTCATAAATGTTGATGCGTCTGGTTCGTCATCGTCATCATTGTCATCATTGTCTTCGTCGTCGTCGTCGTCGTCGTCGTCCGGTCGGGGCTCTTCTGGATGGACAATGGGCATGTGTCTGTCTGACTTGGTTTGTGGCTGGTTTTTGCTCCGATCCGATCCGACATGGTTTTCCATGGATTAATTTCGCATCAAGTCGAATGGAATCTGGCTTCATTTGAAGCTATTAGATTGCATGGCCAGTAATTGACAATTAATTGCCATCGACCACAACTGCAAATGGTAATGGTAATGGAATGGACGTCCAAGTCCACGTCCACGTCGGACGCGGGACGCGGGATGCCTTTTGAAACGTTTTTTCTTTATTTTCTTATGTGCGAAATCTGACGCAAGTTTTCACACCAAACATTCACTCACACACATCATAATGATCAGAGGAGTGGAAACAACAAGAAACATGAAACCTTTTCCACGGCAGAGGGAAAAACCGGACTGCTGGTGGCGATTTTCAAATGGTTGTTCAATGCAGAAGAATTTGTGGGGTAGAGATCCGAATAGATACTCCCAAAGATACTTCAAAGTACACACATCCACATATCGAAGTTTATGCGACTTTTATCGGTTAGCAACATTTAATTATATCGCTTATATGGATGGAATGCCGCCAAAATAATTAGATCGAAATTAGCTGTTCGATAAGCAAAATCAAACAAAAACAAAAGGAAGAAACAGCAGCAAACCGGCAGAAAGTACACGGAAATTACTACACAGGGACGCCCCCAGTAAAACTAAGCAAAAACAAATTGGTTCCACACAAAAGATCGGATCTTCCCATTTCCCATTTCCCATTCCCCTTTTCTGCTCTTCACACTCGTTGGCGTTGGCACTTGTTGCCTTTTGTAGTTTCAGCGCGATGTCTATAATTTTATCCAATAAAAGTGCCATAAAAACTTAGTCAAACAGTCGGACTCTGCTGTGGCAATGGCGCCCTGCCCTGCTCTTTGTTGTTCCGCCGCCACGACGCCGTCAACCAACATTAACAATGGCCACGGCAGATGTTGGCCAGTGGCAACAATCGTTGAGCAGTTTGTTTGGCCCGTCTAATGTCTAGTGTCTAATGTCTGATATTAAAATTAGTTGAATTGCAAATTGCAAATTGCGAATTGCAATTCGTATAATGCTAGGTCTTTCAGGCCTTCATTAGAAAGCATTGCATTATTTATTTTGTATATATACATATGTATGTATGTACGTAAATATTATATTTTTTATAGTGCATCGCAAAAAAAAACAAATTTGTTTTTAAATTTCGCTGTGAACCAAACTGATAGACTTTTTCTGATAGATTTGAGGCTTTAAACAATTTTAATGCATTTTTTTTATATTTTATCAAGGGTAGTGCTGTTTTTTTCCACATGCTCGTAACATTGGTTGTATTGTTCCTTTCCCATTATAAACAGCTGATACATGCAGCTATTAACCGGGTCCAAACCCTTTGTAGCTTCAGCTTACCCACTGGATAATATTAATATTTATAAAGTCAGGAAAAGTCGAGAAAAAAAGTGAGACTTCTTGGGCTGTTTTTTGTTTTAAGGTGGGTACGTTAATTGGGCGTCGTTAAAGGTATCCTTTGTAAGAATCTATGGATAAACGGCTGAGAGGCTGTAGCAGCCGAATTTAGCCGTTAAACTCCGTTCGGTGTCCTCCCAAATGCCATTTTACCATTGAAAATGGTTGAAAATGGAAAATTTTTTTCGTGTTTTGCTGCTTTTTAGGGCACACACCTACACTTGATATGATCGATGATTTTTTATAGAACACTTCTCAAAGACCACACGAATACCAGAACTGTTCGGCGATACGAGCCGAATAGATGCTCCTCTTAGCCTGAACAGATCCGAAATGATCAATCATACATATGTAGGTATATCTGGGACCCTTTGACTCCCTTGAACCCCCCCCTCCTCTCTCTCTCTCTCTCTTGGACTCTGGATACCATGAACCACCAATAATTGTTGCCTTTCCTTGCAGATTGCCAAGCTGCTGCCCTTGATCGAGTCGGGCTGTTCGAGGCGGGCGCGCTTTCTCCTCTGCTCGGCGCTATTTCCGCTCTGCACGCCGGATGTGCCCCGGCCCGTGACCGCCTGCAAGTCCCTCTGCGAGACGGTGAAGGGGGAGTGCGCCGCCAATGCCGGTCCGGAGCTGATGCAGCTGTGGCCCCCGTTCCTCAGCTGCGAGAGTCTGCCGCAGCCGGAGAAGCACGAGCTGTGCATGCAGATACCCCAGGAGGGTGTCCATGAGGCGCCAACGGCCAGTCCGGCCGCATCGGAGACGGCCCCCGCCAAGGAGCCGCCGTTGCAGCACCAGCAACAGCAGCAGCAGCACATGTCCCGCTTTTGGATGTCCTGGAAAACGGGTGGGGGGCCACTGGCAGCCGGAGTTGGGGGAGGAGGCGTTGGCGGGGGAGGCATGGCCGTGGCCAGCATGGCTGGGGCCGGGGCCGGGGCCGGTATCATCTGTCCGCAGAACTTCAGCGGCAGCCACCTGAATCCGGAGGAGTGCCTGCCCCAGTGCCAGCGGGACGCCTACCACACCACGCAGCAGAAGAAGCTAACGGAGAGCCTGATCCTGGGTCTGTCCGCCGTGTGCTTTGTCCTCACGCTGTTCGCGCTGGTCACCTTCTGGGCGGAGCCGACGCGGTTCGGGTACCCGGAGCGCCCCGTGCTGTTCCTCTGCCTGTGCTACAACCTGTTCAGCGTGTGCTACCTGGAGCGGATCGTGTTCCACAACCAGGCGCGGAGTCTGGCGCAGCTGCAGGAGCCGCAGGGGCTGCAGGGGCTGCGGCTGCGCCCCGTCTGCCAGCTGACGCCGCCCTGCCTGGCCTCGTACATCACCACCTCGTACCTGAGCCTGTGCGCCGCCAGCTGGTGGCTGATCTTCGCCCTCTGCTTCTACCTCTCCTCGCACAAGAAGTGGTCGAGCGAGGCGCTGGAGAAGCGTTCCGGCCTCTTCCACGTGCTGGCCTGGGTGCCGCCCCTGGTGCCGCCCATCGCGGCCCTGCTCCTGGAGCGTGTCCGTCCCAGCGAGCTGACGGGCATGTGCTCGGCCCCCGGGTTCGTGGAGCTGCCCGCCCTCGTCCTGCTCCTCCTGGGGCTGTACTTCACGCTGCGCGCCTCCCGCTCCCTGCACTCGCTGCAGCAGCAGCTCCAGCCCACGCTGGCCCACCACCGCTTCGGCCAGATCCGGAAGCGGTTCGTCGTATTCTCGCTGCTCTTCTTCGTCCCGACGGCGGCGGGCGTGGTGGCCGCCCTCTGCGAGCGCTTCGGCGATCCCGTCCCCAGCTGCTCGACGCCCGAGGATTGCGCCTCGCCGGATCCCCTCACCGCCTGGCCGGCGCTGGTGAGGATCTTCTTCCAGCTGGCGGGCGGCACCCTCACCGGCATGTGGGTGTGGTCCCGCAAGACCTGCGAGAGCTATCGCAGTCGCCTGGTGGCCGGCGGTACGCCCACCTCCTCCCTGATGGCCCAGAGCAAGTCGGGCCCGAACGCCCATGGGGGCCATGCCAATGCCACGGGAGGCGGGGGATCCGTTCTGCCCAAGAAGCATCTCTACACCAGCGGCAAGTCGATGCTAGCCAGCGGAGGCATCGGAGGCTTCGTCGGAGGAGCCGGGAGTGGCACCGCTCCGCTCTATGCGGGCATTAGCTTCCACAATGTTCCCGTGTACAATCCCAATCAGTCGCGTGTCTAGGGAGGGATCCGACGGCTCAAAGCCTGACCAATGATCTGGATACATACTCGTATGCATCGCCCATATTGTAGGAATACTATTGAAAAACTATTGAAAAATTATCAATTGAAATGTGTTAATAGATTGTAGGCACCCATTTTGAGTAGTCTTTAAGTAGCCTCTAAGTCCCGTGTAAATAGAGGAATTGTATTCCATTTTTTCTCTGTGTATTAGCATTGTATTTGTATTTTTTTTTTAATTAATTTGTTTTTAGGCACTTAATTTAATTATAATTGTGAATAAATTGTGAACTATAATATTTAAATGAGAAACGAAGGGCTGTCTTCATCATTAGATTGGAGGAGTGTGCCGCTAGCACCGTGACCTGACTGCTCTGCTGACGGTGCCGTCTGGTGGTCACTCCATCCAGAGCTCCACCTTGAAGGCGATCGCCGATCGCCGATTCCAAGATCCAGTAAAACGGAGGACATCCCCAGCCGAATGGAGCCCACTGCGTGAACCACACCCTGAACGATCGCTGAACAGGCTGGAACGAGTACTCCTGCTGCCCTTACCATATCCCAAAATGTTCTCTAGAGACACCGAAAGAGGATCCCTTGGCAAATACTTACCTATATATTACATATTACCAAATACATAGAACGGAAATCAGTGGAATACAAAAGCCAAATGCATCGAGTCCCCCACTATCCGCTGTGCTTCTTGCGATTCTCACGTGCCCCCCCACGTACCTCCTGACCCCTCACTGTCCCATCAGATGGGTTGATTATGCAAACTGGAGGGGCAGCACGAATCCGTTTAATTGCAACAAAAGGAAGCTAAATTGTTGCTATTGTTCGGCCCCTGCAGTGGCAGCAGCAGCAGCAGCAGCAGCAGCAGCAATTAGATGGAAAATGCTTAATGACAGAGGCACCGGCGTTGATTGCCAGCGTTTTGCTAGAGCCCCACCCTTTCCCTTTCCCTTGCCCTTGCCCTGGCCCATCTTCCTTGTCCACTCTCCCCTCTCACCTAATCCGCCTCTCCTGCTCTGGCTCTGGCTCTGCCTCTCCCTCTGCGCTACCTGTTGTCCTACCTGTGTGTGCATGTCGTGTCGTGTCGTGTCGTGTCGTGTCGTGTCTCTTCTGGGTCTTCTGGTTGCAGCGTCGCAACGCCACCCTGCGAGAGTGTCACACACATTAGGAGACACGTCGCGACACGCTGCTAGTCGACTGGCTAGCACCCCTTGAAGGATGTGTGTGTGTGTGGAGGGGGTGGGGCATGGGAACGGGCCCCGAACGGCAGCGAAAGCAATTCAACAACGGGCTTAATAGCAGAGCCGCAATTAATTTGATTGAAGCTGCCACACCGCGTGCCGGGCAACGTTTCTATCCAACAAATTGCCAGGCGGTCGGTGCAACAACAGAAGCATGTGGCAGCAGCAGCAGCAGCAACAACCACAAGCAGCGGCAGCGACTGTGCAGCAAGCGTGCAATTAACTCTTGTGCGCCAAGATCAAAGCGATTAAAGCCGCCCTGGTAAACAGACAGACGGACGGACGGACAGCCGAACGGACCGACGGACCGAGTCGCCTTCCCCCCTTGGCTAAGACCAAAGACCAAAGACCTGCAGACCGACACCGAAGATTGCGACCAGAAGACTTGGGCCCCAAGACTGAGCCCACGAATAAGCCAAGCGAAGCAGCCAACTCTCAGACGCTTTATCGTCATCCTCATCGGTGTCGTACGAGTAGTATTCATTGCTGTTCTCACTCGTATCGGCCATCGCGATACCCATTGGTCGAACAGGAGAATAATATGTTGATAAATAGAGAAAGAATAAATACTCGCAGCTCTGAAATGGCTGCAAGAATCAATGCAGGTGGAATGAATATCCAATCCAATACTTACTTGATTTCGGGAAGGAGTAGGACTTCGTTATTCCCTTCCATACGTACCCGGGGTATGCGCAGCAATGGGCCAGCAATGGGCCTAAGGCGTGGAAACAGCTAAAACGAGGGGCAGCGCCCGATCCCCAGGCAGCGGTTGGCAACAGTTCTGGCCAAGACAGTGCCGTGGCCGTGGCTGTGGCTGTGACTGTGACTGTGGCTGTGTGGTTGGATTGGCCATTTACGAGCGTTAAATGTGCCCAAGAGTTGTGGGGTTACCGCAACACAAGACGAATTGTGGGACAAATGCATTTCAATGAGCCACCAAAGGGGGCTCGAACCGGTCTCAGATTTCCATTTGTTTGCCATCCTACAAGAGTGGGACTGATTTCCACGCTAAATTATGATTAGGGCACAAATGGAATGAAGCATCTATTAGATATGACTGGATAGACTTGGAAAGAGGAGTGCTTGGCACCTGTTCACCCCACCCTGGGAAGAGCCACGACCACGGCTACCGAAATTCGTTTTACTTTAAAATAGGATTTGGCCAGGAAACTAGCGAAGGTATTGCCGCTTGTTGGGAGAATTCGCATTGTCGATCGAACCTGTTGATTCTGGAGCCCAAGACACATTATCGCCTGGGTTGGTGCTTCCTGAAACTCATTTTTCGTGCCATTCTGGTGACTGTCCTTTGACGGGTTTTCTGCTGTGCTGTGCCACCTGACAAGGACACTCTACACAGGAAGAACTCCAGGAAGAACAATATAACTTCCCTAACTCCAACGTCTGTAACCTGAATTTTCTATCGTTCGAACTAAAGCGGGTTTTCGGGTGGTAACAGCGTTCAGGGTAAGTCAAAGTCTCCAAAGGTCGAACGTTTTCTCTGCATGATAGTGGTACGACTTAGGGAGGTTCAACTGTATATACATGTGCACATATGCAGTCGCTTGTGGGCCTTATAGATCTGTTTTTCCGAGGCTCAACGGGGGACGTGCGTAGCTCTTGTAGATCTACATGACATGACATCTACATACATTCTACTTCTACGCAACTGAGACACCTGTTGTTGAGAAGTAAAACTGTACATGCCTTTTACATGGATGGCATTGCATACTTTTAGGCTGAGGATTCTCTGTAGTATCGCAACCGTCCGTCAGGCAGCGCCACTACACACAGGTGTAAGCTTGAAAGAAAATGATTTAAGCCCGAAGAAAAGAGCCCCAAAAGATTTGATTCGATTAGATGTTGAACTTATCGATAACAGGGCTCCAAGGCAGCCATGAGTTGGCCACAGCCAGACACCGACAGTCAACAGCTGAGCCCTAGTCTAAGCCCCGGAATCAGAGTCAGAGTCAGATCCAAAGCTAAAGCTGGAGGTGGAGGTAAATCAAGTCCAAGACCGGTTTGGCAGTGGTGCGTGGAAACGGGGAAAGAATGCCGAAAGAGAAAGCATTCTCCAGCGATCACTTCACTTGTTTTTGTTGACGTGTTCAGCACACACCAGACCAGACCAGACCAGAACAGACCAGACCACTCTGGTAGAGAAATGCAGCTCGAGATCTAGGAGAAAATTCTAGAAAAGATGGCAGCTAGCGTCGTTAAAACTCCCAAATGTCCCAGACGAGGATCGGCCAAAGAGCAGCAGCAGCAGCCCAAGGCCTCACCCAAGTCAAACAAGGAGTCAAACAATTGGTGAGTGCACCCCGGAATCTGCATCTGCATCTGAGTCTGAATCTGAATTCAAACAAAATCAAATCAAAAAATCAAAAATATCACTTGCAGGCATTGGTGGATCCTACTGGCATCCGTGTTCCTCATTACCTTTGCCACCCGCTTCTACAAGGTGACCGAACCGGATCACATCTGGTAAGGCAGATATTTCCCCATCCCATCCCATCCCATCCCGGATCGTCTCTGAATGGTGTCGCCTCTTTTGCAGTTGGGATGAGACACACTTCGGCAAGATGGGGAGTTGGTACATCAATCGAACATTCTTCTTCGATGTCCATCCACCGCTGGGAAAGGTTAGTTAGTTCCAAGACTGAAAAATACAATACGATACACAATAGATGGTAATAGTAATAGTAATTTCCGTGACTGTCTCTCTGGCAGATGCTCATTGGACTCTCTGGCTACTTGACTGGCTACAACGGAACATTTCCATTCGAGAAGCCGGGGGATAAGTACAACGAGACCGCCTATCAGGGCATGCGATATGTGAGTGGATGCTGAATCTGATTCCCAGTCCGATTCTGATGATTTGAGAATTGTTTTGCAGTTCTGCACAACGCTGGGAGCCCTGATCATGCCCATGGGCTTCGATACTGTCTACGATCTGACGCGATCCCACGAAGCGGCCCTTCTCTCGGCCGCCTACCTCATCTTTGGTGAGTGATTCGGAAAGCCTTTGCCTTTGGCCTTGAAAACGCTTATAGCCATGACATGTGATCGATCCATTTAGACGTGGGACTGCTGACGCTGAATCAGTACATCCTGCTGGACCCCATTCTGCTGTTCTTCATGATGGGCTCCGTCTGGGGCATGGTGAAGATCTCGAAGGCGACTGCCGCGGGGCGATCCTACTCGATCCGCTGGTGGTTCTGGCTCTTCCTCACCGGCACCATGCTCTCCTGCACGATCAGCGTGAAGTTTGTGGGCCTGTTTGTGGTGCTGCTGGTGGGGCTGCACACGGCCACCGAGCTGTGGCTGATCCTGGGCGACCTGGGCCAGCCGATTGTGGAGACCCTCAAGCAGATAGCCTGCCGCGCCATCGCCCTCATCGTCTGGCCGATCCTCCTGTACACGCTCTTCTTCTACATCCACCTCAGCGTGCTCAATCGCAGTGGCAATGGCGACGGCTTCTACAGCTCCGCCTTCCAGTCGCGGCTCATTGGCAACTCGCTGTACAACGCCAGCATGCCCAGGGACGTGGCCTACGGCTCGGTGGTGACCATCAAGAACCACAAGACGGGCGGCGGCTACCTCCACTCGCACTTCCACCTGTACCCGAAGGGATCCGGCGCCCGCCAGCAGCAGATCACCACCTACACGCACAAGGATGACAACAACAAGTGGCTGGTCAAGCCGCACAACAAGCAGCGGGTGGCCAAGGACAAGCTGCAGCTGCTGCGGCACGGCGATCTCGTCCGGCTGGAGCATTTGGTGACCAAGCGGAACCTGCACTCGCACAGCGAGCCGGCGCCCATGACCAAGAAGCATCTGCAGGTCACGGGCTATGGCGAGGTGAGGTGGCTCTGAGGTGGTTCTGAGGTGGCTCTGAGGGACCAATCGAAACTCTTTCTCCTCCTTTTGGCTCATTGCAGGCGGGCGTGGGCGATGCCAACGACGTGTGGCGCGTTCTCGTTGTGGGTGGCAAGGTGAACGAGACGGTGCACACGGTCACCTCCCGCCTGATGCTCATCCACTATCTGCAGAACTGCGCCCTCACCTCCAGCGGCAAGCAGCTGCCCAAATGGGGGTTCGAGCAGCAGGAGGTCTCCTGCAACCTGAACGTTCGCGACAAGTACGCCCACTGGAATATCGAGGACAATGAGCACAAGTTGCGTGGGTATCCTATATCCTTCGGCATGGCATTCTTTCACTCTCACTCTCACTTGCTTTCCCTTCCGCCTGCAGTGCCCAGCGTCAGCTTTAGTGTGTACGCTCCTGGTTTCTTTGCGCGCTTCCTCGAGTCCCATGCCGTCATGCTGCAGGGCAACGCGGGCCTCAAGCCCAAGGAGGGCGAGGTCACCAGCAGACCCTGGCAGTGGCCCATCAACTACCGGGTAGGCGCAATCAGGGAAAATCGTATGGAAGATAAGTCCACATTCGATTCTTTATCCGATTCCAGGGCCAGTTCTTCTCTGGCAGCAGCTACCGCATCTATTTGCTGGGCAATCCCGTGATCTGGTGGAGCAATCTGGTATTCCTTGCCCTCTTCGTGGCCGTCTTCCTGGGCAGCGCCATCCTGGAGCAGCGACGCGCTGGCCAGGCCCGGACTCTGATCCGCTCCCAAGTGGACAGCGAGGACAGCGAACCCTCCACCACGGACGGGCACCTGTGCACCTGCTGTCCAGAGGAGCAGCAACAGTTGAAGCAGCAGCAGCAGCAGGTGGACCACAGCGACCCTCTTCGGGCTGCTGCCTGGCTCTTTGTCGGCTGGCTGCTCCACTATCTCCCGTTCTGGGCCATGGGACGGGTGCTCTACTTCCATCACTACTTCCCGGCGCTCATTTTCAACTCCCTGCTGACAGGTAGGTCTCAGCTGTTCCCTGTTCCCTGTCCCCCCAAGACTGGCTCTCCACTGATCTCTCGCCTTTAGGGGTGATGTTCAACTATATAATACAGTCGCTGCCGCGATGGATACAGCACATACTGCTGGGCGGCCTGCTCTCGGTGGTTGTCTACAGCTTCGCCCTGTTCTCGCCGCTGGCCTATGGGATGAGCGGTCCCCTGGCCAACGAGCCCAACAGCACCATGCACAGCCTCAAGTGGCTGTCCACCTGGGAGTTCTAGGGACGGGAGCCACGGTATAGGGACGCATACGATATAGGGAGTATTTATGAGTAGATATATGTATAATATTTAATGTTTAGATTGCGCTTACGACTACGTACCGAATAAAAGTAACAAAAAACAACATACAAAAAAAAACACATTAGTACGAATTAGTGCCAAAAAAAACATTAAGCCGATGATGGATTGAATATAAATAAATCGATCAAACATCCATCCTACATCCCCTACACATGAATCGATCGGATCGGATCGGTCGGATCGGATCGGATCAATCGAATATTCCAAGCTCATCGAAGCGACGGAGGGCATAGCGCAGGGTGTCCGTGGTGCGGGGATTGGAGGAGAACATCAGCTGGACCTTTGTCTTGGCAAAGTCCGGGTCACTGAGGGCCTCCATGCTGATGTCGTACGAGTCCTCCTTCTTCATGGTGACCATCGGCAGGAAGGCGTACGACGAGAAGAAGCCGTACAGCTCACGGGCCCTAATCTCCTGCTGGATGTCCGCATAGCTCGGCACGAACTCAAAGTGCATCCGCTCGAGGCTCTCGCGCAGGGCGCCGTAGTAGGTCTGGATGAGGAACTCCCGCCGGTGGATGAGCACGTCCAGCTGGACGCTGCTGTTCAGAAAGAAGTTGATGTCGCACCCGGGACTCCCGAAGAAGCTGTTCTGAAAGTCCACCTGCAAGCGGGGAGGATTAGCAGACTGCCGGAGGAGGGTGTGGCACAAGGCGCAAGGCAAAAGGCACAAGGCACAAGGCACAGGGGCTAGCTTACAAAGATGGCATCTATGGGCTTCGTGGGCTGCTCGTCGTCGTATTTGTACATGAAGTTGTTCACCCAGAGATCGCCGTGATTCAGCACGGTTATCTCCCCGGGCAGGGAGCGGCCGGTCGTCACCAGGTTCTCCTTGATGTTGTCGCAGTGGCGATGCAGCTTGTCCGCCAGCTGCTCGTAGCCGGGCCACTTGGCCACCAGGTTGGCCAGCGTTCGCAGCTGCAGGGCCATGAAGTTGATGAAGCGCTCGTTGGTCCGTATGTAGTTCTCGTCCAGCATGCCGCTGGTGAAGTGCTCACCCACGCCGGGCTCCTGCGGAAGGAACGAAGCAAAGAGAGAAACAAGGATAGGGACACGGAGACACACAGGATGGCGGACTGGATGACTGGATGACTGGATTGCTGACAACTCTCACCTTCTGGGCCAGGAGCATGGAGCTGGCATGGAACTTGCCCAGCTTCCTGAGGATCACCACGCAGTGCTCCTCGTTGAGGCCGCTCTGGCGGCTGGCCAGCTTGTAGCCGTACTGGGTGAGGTCATCGAAGACGATCGTCTGGATGGGCTCGCGGGTCGTGTAGAGGCACTTGGCCCCAAACTTGGAGCCGTCGCCAATGAGCACCTCCAGCTTGCCGAGCACATCGAAGTAGAAGATCTTCTCGCGCAGATAGACGGCCAGCTCCTCGAGGAACTGGGTGGCCGGTGTGATGGCAATGCTCTTGACAATCATCGCCAGCTCCTCGTCCAGCTGCCGCTTGCTGCTGCGGTACAGGGCCCTGGCGCGATAGATCTTGCTGCAGTAGTTCTCGCCCCCGCCGCCACTCGACTCGGCGAATATGATCTTCTTGATATCCACGCGCATGTCGCGCAGGCCGTCCTCCAAGGCGGCCTTGAAGAACTCCTCGTTCAGATACTTGGGCGGGTCGCCAGTGCGCCTCTCCTTCTCGCTCTCCAGCTTCATGCTGCTGTCGTCCTGTCTTTGGCTATCGCTATGCGCAGTATCCCTTCGCCTTGGATTCCGGATTGGTACTCGTATTCGTCCTACTCGTATTGCCTGGCTCGTCTAATGGCTCGTCTAGTGGTTGCGTCTGCGTTTGCGTTGCTCGGGAAACTGTGGCCCCGCCATGCGACTCCTCTAATTATAAGCCCTTATCAGGTGTAGGTGCTGCCGTCAGCCGCCTGCCGTCTGCCGGCAGCGACGCCAGCGACGCCAGCGACGTCGACATGGAATAAGTCGCTTCATGCACACAGATATATGCTAGACCATATCTCTGCCTATATACTCACCTCTCGGCGCACATATCGGCGAGGACAGTGGCGGGGAGAATAGAGCGCAGCCACAGCCACAAGTGCACAAATTTCCCATAAGCAAACGGACACAGATCGATGCCATGAGCCGGAGGATGTGAAGATCGATTTGTCTTATCCTCGTAACTGAATCCATATTTGTCGATAACCTTTCCCCCCGATCAAAATTCTATACATTCCACTGCAGAATCTCAAATATGCAACTCGGAATTTCGAACGGATTCCCGTAGGCGAACGGCTACAAGCCGATACCATTCACCACGAGCAATTCGTGAACGTCGGATGCAACATCCCCCTGCGAAAGCTTCTCTGGGGTGGGAGGTCCGTCCCTGGCATTGGATCTGCCACAGAGTCTTGAACATGCACTCGACTCGGACTCGGAGTGGTCCGCACAGTATCATCCATCAACCTAGGCGAGCCGAATACGACGTGTCCAGCATACTCCAAGTACATACCACATACCACCCATATACACCCATATACCATGAGAATGTGTTAGCTATATACATATATTATACATACACACATTTGGTATTGTAGGTTTGGCTTTATAGATTTTTGTAGCTGTCGTTGGTCTAGGCAAATGATAAATGCGTCTGAGCGTTGAGCACTTTGTCCGTGCTGGCTGCTGGCTGATGCTGATTAAACAGTTCTATTTTCTACATAATCGCTGCTTCTTTGGTCAGCACTGTATCATAATCTGGAAAAGAAAGCAAAGCGGAACTTTGAGCGAAGAGATTCGAGAGAGTTCTATCCCTGGAGGAGCACCGCCCAGAACCCAGAACCCAGAACCGGTCGATCGTTGCACTTGTTGTTGCACAGACGAAAACGACAATGGAATGCTCAACTAGATTATTGCGATTATCGTTTGGACGGCTCGGAATCCACAGCACGTGGTTCGATTCCGAGCTTATCGAGGCTTATGGGCCCCGCACTATACTATAATCGTACTATAATCCCCCTCAAGCCGATCAACTCGTAAACCCAATTACAAGGTAAACCCAATCAACGATAGCTCTCCTCTGCTCTGCTTTGGGCTGAGGGCTGGGCCGACCCACTTTTTGGAGTGGTCGGACTGCACCGACCCTCCTACATCCTCTTTCCGGAATTCTGGCATTGAAAATCGCCTGGCATGATCTGATGCCTTGCTCTTTGCACAAAATGCTAATTTGATTAATTTCCATTCAATTTGTATGAGTTCGCGCTTCTTTTGCGTCAGATTAAATCCATTTTTCAACAGACTTGCGTGCCGACTGTACCTGCCGGTCGCAGCCGACTCAAATCTGCCACGGCCGGGACAGGGGCAGCCCCTAGGCTAAGGCCAGCTCCCAATAGGGATAATCGGTGCCGGAAAATGTTCACTTAAATGGTTTGTCAGCTTTGGCTTTGGCTTTGGCCTTGTCGCTGGCTCTGGCTTTGGCTTTGGGTTGCCTGTTGCGAGAGTGCGAGAGTGCGAGAGTCGTGCCAGGAGTGCAGGAGTGCATGTGCATGAGTGCGGCTCGAAGCGTGCAACCTATCGAAAGCCCGGCAACAGACTTGATTCGCATGAGAGTTCCTGCATTCCCTGAGAAAGTTTGTTTCGGTTCGGGCGTCCCTCAGGCTTTCCCATCGCAATGGTCCAAAGGCGTCTTCGAATGAAAACTTCTGCTCCTCGGTCAGTGCCAGGCATTTGAAATTCACTTAAAAAGTTGTTGAAACGATTATCATCGTTTTCATCAAAGTCCGCGCGATTATCCTTGGCGTGGATTTGAGGACGTTTGCAGCGATTTTGGCCTTCTTCTTGGCCTTGTTGCGGCGACGTCTGGCCCTAGCCTTGCTGCTTTTATTTATGACCACTTTCTCCAATGCAGAGCTGGCCTTTAGGCCTGTATCACCCTACTGATACTCTTACCTATTCGATGGCGAGAGCTTGGTCTATTGGTCCTGCGACAACATCTCCGAGTGCTTCAGCTTGAATTCTTTTAGGAGTTGCCCAAAGCCTTCTGTTTGCTCAGGAAGTTGCGCATGATGACAACGAGATATTTTTGATACTGAGGAATACAATTTCTGAAATTGTTGTGGAAGCGTCTTGGAGAAAATGTATGCACTGTGAGAGGGTCCCTGACTTAGAGTGGACTCAGGATAAGTACCCCTACAGGAGCATATTTTTGGTTCTATAAGTAACTGGAGTATCACAGAGAGTGCTTCTGTTCAACCCATTCGAACCATCAAAAAAGTATGCTAGATAACAGGACAGACCAGACCAGACCAGACCAGACCAGATCTCCTTGGTCTGCGTTGGGAGTGCAGTCCGTTGAATCTGCAAGGAATAATATTCATTCATTCGTTTTGCAGCAGATAAGAATTAAAATCGTGATTCGAGGGCGTGACTTGGGCTCTGCTCTGCTTTGGCCTTGGAAAAACCAGCGAATTCAGTGCAATGTCTTCTGTATATATGCATATGCATATATGTATGAATCCGAGTACTTTATGTTTATTTGTATATATGGGTATACTAATCGTATCTACAAATATGTACATATGCTGTCTTCGAATTGCACAACAATACAATTACGACATTTGCGGCAGGGAGTTGTGGGATTGGTTTCGTGCCATATGCTATATTGTTTGATACGGGACGGGACTGTGGGGACTTTGGGGACTGTGGGGACTGTGCGGATTGTGGATTGCGGATTGCGGATTGCGGATGGCAGTACGTGAGGATTGTGGCTTGAATGCAGCTTTGTGCTTTGTGCAGATAAACTTCTGATGCATAATGTCCGGATGACACATCCGGAGAAAGTCTAGCGACCGAAGATACGAGTCGCAACTATTCTGGGACGACGACGGCGGCGGCCTTTGACTCGTGTCTGGCTGCCGTCTAATTAATTTAGTTCGTCAATTGCCATCTCCATGCGAGAACTACTTGGACATTGGGTTCGTACTGGTATTCGCGCTGACCCGCCTGACCTCGGCCATCGGTCTTTGCCATCTCTTCCGATTATACTTCCCCATTCGACATCTATTCTATTCTATTCCATTCTATTCTATCTATAAACTGAACTGAATGTCTACTAACGCCGAATGCCTAATGCCTAATGCCCAGTGTCTGCCACCAAGTAATCTCAAATGACGCATTAAACTACACAAAGTGTGCGATCTAAGAGTGCTGCCTAATCGACGCACAGATCTCGAATGGCCTTGGCAATGGAAGTGCAACATCTCCGAGACTTGGCCACAGATACAGTCCCCAGTCCCCAGTCCGCAGTCCCCAGTCCGCAGTCCCCAATCCCCAGTCCCTCGTATCTGTATCTCTGTATTCGATTTCGGTTCTGTTTCTGTTTCCGAGGCGCTGCCATAATTGCAGTTCAGCGAAGGTTATCTCTCACGACTACGACTACGAAAAGAAAGGAAAGGAAAGAAGAAAGCAGAAAGCAGAAAGACTAAGGGACAAACGGCAATTGAAACCGAAACTGAAACCGATCGAGGGTGCACTATAAGGTATTCATCTACGAGTAGAGGTAGTGTGGGAAATATGTGCATGCCCCAAGAGGTATTCGTACTATTTATTTTCATTATCTGCTGATACTCCGCATCGGAATGGCCATATAGCAAACATTATATGACCTACGTCTACAATCAGTACACTACTAAAAGTATGTGTATACTTATATGTATCCACTGCCACACATAAATATCTATCCATCTAGAATATAGACAGACAAATATAAAACCTTCACTTACTTGAGTGTCCGTCTCGGGAGATATGTACATATGTACGTGCATATGTACATATAATACCAACAGAACAATGGAACACAGGAGAACACTGTGCAAGCACTCGACTCCAATCCGATCCTATCTGAAGATCGATACCTCGATACCTCGATACCGAATACAAGTACTCGTACCTCAATGGATAGATAAACACGCGATTTCAGATACCCTCCGCCTCCTTCTGATGGGATATATCGCTTCGGTATAAATGTGTGTTCCCATCCCAAAGTTAAACTCATTTAAATTGGTTAATATTGGTGTTTAATATATGTACGACAGTTTCCAACATTCAAACATATATGTACATTCTGTACTATTAATCTTCTTGAATATGGAATACATTACACATATGTTTTAATCGGAGGGATCCAAATTAGTTATCCAATTATCAAATAGGGGTTTATCCAGGCTCTTTAGGAATCCATAGCTATCAATTCGAACTGCACATATGTACATACATATATGTATGTATGTGAAATATATTTTAGAATCAATATCAGATGCAGGTGCAGGTGCAGGCGCCGGTGCAGGCGCAGCGGATTGAGAGATTCGCTTTGGCCGGATCGATTCCCGTGTTGAACTGTGTCAAAACTCAAGCCAGCCACAAATTGTTTACTTAGCTTTTCATTCCGTATCTGTATCTGTATCTGTATCTGTCGCTTTCGCTGTCTCTCTCTTTTTCTGTATGTAGAAGCGAGTCCGGTCCGGTCCGGCCCGGCATGGCATGCCGCCAGGGTGCCAGTGCAAATACTTAGATCAGATATGTACTATTCTATGTGGAGTGTAGGGAATTTGCTGCTGCGCAAAAAGTGCATTAAACTTGAACCAAATGCTGATTGTCGACTGCCAATTGGAAGCTACAGGCGGAGCATTCCACTGCGCTTGTTAGCCAAGTACGCAGATAGCAACTGGCCCTCCACGGGCCACAATCTGCCGATTGACAATCAACATACGGTGCGCTCATCCAAGCCAATCCAAGCCAAAGTAGAACATTAGTCCTAAGGTATCGATCCTCAGCTATGTACATATGAATGTACCATTGAAATATTTTAATCTCGAATAATCTCGGACATATTAGAGCCCTGCAGGAATCCACAGTATTCAGAAATTCGAAGCTATACTCATGAACCCTCAATGCGTTCGATCATTACGAATCCTGCCTTCGCCCTCGGTCAGATTCGAATCACTAAAAACCGAATACGAGTACTGCAGATCAATATCAGCAATATTCATACGCATGTTTCTGAAGAGATTCGACACATATGTACATACATACTACGGATAAGTCCTACTGTGTATGCATGTACAACAGTTTGCACACACGCAGACTGGTATCGTGCATGCATAAACATGTTGTGTACTCAGCACCCATGACGCACTCACACAGTCACTCAAAGGCACACACTGGGAGAGCTCTGTGCGGATCTGACGAAGTAAAAATTACGAGACCGGATTCATTCCGTTCGTTTTGGGAGAGCGAATGATTCTATCGGACCGAACGATGCGAATCCCGAATCCCACCGAATCAACTCGGTAGCCCGTTTATGCAGCGTTCTAGTACATATGTATATTCGAATATCATCAAAACAAATCCCATTAAGTCCTCGTGAGTTAGGACGACAGATGATTCCGAAGAAAAGTATGGATTTACATACACTTAGAATTAGTCTTCCCATCGCTTTCTACTGCAAACTGGTTCGGGGCTCCCACAGATTGCGATTCCAAGTCAGCTGGAATTCGGTCTGCGGCACCCTCGATAATGCTGAACACTTACCTATATACATATGTACATATATGCATAATATATTTGGTGTTATAATGTTAGAATTCGTTCAAAATAGTACCGCGGCGACTTTGATTTCGATGAAAAATCTTTACCACACTATAGCCGTAAATATCAGCATACGTATGTACTTATGTACGTCCAAGTGTACATTTATTTTTGTTTTAACATATGTATAAGAAATGCATTATGCAGTTTAATTTTTTCATCGTATATACATTTACATATATTCCTACTACTACATCCGGGTTAAAGCCCTGTCTAGCCGATATTTTCTTATCCAATACTCCAAAATGAAAAACCAAGTCCGTTTGTTCCGAGACAATCCTTTTTTTCCTTGGACTGACCCGCTGCAACGGGGGCAACCCTTCCACCTTCGTGCATTCCGAGCCGAGCCGAGCTACGAGCTACGAGTTTTCACAAGTCATCGGACATTCAACTGAAAGGAAGGAGAAAGAAAAGAATTTAAGATGAACTTCCATTGGCCTAAGAAAAGTGCTCGCAAGCCATTTGGCTACTACGTAAGTCCATCTCATCTCATCTCATCTTATTTCATGTGATCACGTACATACCTTCCCGAACATCCCTCCCTCATCTCATCCGCCACACGACCTGCCGTAGATTGCACCCAGAAGCAGCCTCGGGGAAAATTTGATTCCCAATTCGCGGAAATTGGAGGACAAGCCGTACTTTGCCAGCAACATTGGGTACTATCCGCACTTGCAGCCGAACAACCTCACCTGGGTGCCCGATTACCTGAGCTACGCGGAGCTGGCGGAGGCCCTGGACAATGGCTTCGACCCGAAACAGTTGCGCCCAACCACAGTATGCTGGTCCAAGTTCAAATCTCAGGGCAATACACTGCTGGATTTGGCGAAATACACTCGTGCTCAAGGCCAGTTTGCCATGCAGGAGAACGTGCGTCTTCCAAAGGCCCAGCGCATGGGACTACCAGTCGGTGACGGAAAATCCACTACTTGGCCAAATGCGAACCAACAGCACTGCTTGTGGGCTACCGTAGCACCCCGGCATCGAGCTACATATGGATATTGAACCGACATGTACCAAAACTTGATAGATAGCAAGATGTGAAATAAAAATGTAAACAAATTCTGTTCTGGTTCTGCAATTTGTTGGTTAGCTTTAGCTGCTACAGCGTTGTTTTTTCTCGCACGGTCGATGAATATCGATATAGTCAATGTTCAGTGTTGGAAAAGAGTCTGAAGCTTCAATTCATACCAGCAATCACTTGTGACGATATGACACTTGACTTAGCTAAACTAGCTGCGAAGAGAGAGATTGCAAGATGGAAAAAATCCAAAATGAATGTTCGTAGTCGTCTCTAGGCCCGACTTCCGGCTATCAGTCGAATAGCTGAGGCCCAATTTGTAACTAAAAATGTAAATGATGTTTTCGAACACTCACAGCCAGTCAGCCAGCCAGCAAAATCGTATCTCTGCCGCAGCGCTACTCCCAGCTCAATTGGAAAAACAACTGGACGCATATATCTGTCTCGCTCTCACTGCATGCTTTTTGCATAAGGCTATTTGTCAAGCAATTCCAGCTTCAAAGATTAGTGTCATTTGGGTATCAGCATTTATTGGTAAAATATATTCTTGGAGTTCACTCCA